>JAMKQA010034266.1:0-16571 GCA_024699735.1 Posidonia australis | reverse complement strand
ACATGTTTTGGGAAAAAGAAAGTTGTGACTTTTGAGGAAGCCTGACTTGGGACAGAGGTCCCAGGTGGTGTTTTGTAAAGGACGTGGATTTGGTTTTTGGGAATGAATCCCAAGTGTGGTTTAATATAAAGTGATTTCAAGGATTTAAACCAAGTTTTGCATATTAGGAAATAGGTTTTCTGTGATTTGTGTAATTAGACTTGTGATGCTATTGTTTGGTAGCGTGCCCGGGTTCGGGGCGTTACAGTTTACAATCTTAACCGAGAACCGAACCGAACCGATCGATTTTTGAACGGTTCGGTTAGATTTGGTTCTAAGTATATACATGGTTCGGTTCGGTTCCAATATAGTCAGACCCGATAGATATGGTTTGGTTCATGGTTCTTAATAGAACTGAACCGAACCATGTACACCCCTACGTATAGCCATGATAAATAAAGAGTTTTATGATCTAATTAAGTTGTACCGATGAAAGAAAAACATTGATTTAATGTAGAAACAGCGGAAAACAACCCACAATTGCCTTCCAAAGACACCAACAGACAATCCAGAGGAACAAACACATGTGGATATCACGTATCCACACACACAAGTAAGAGAACACACAGGAATGCCTAAAACATGGCCAAGGATGCCAAATGGTGGGAAAACAGGAGCTAAACTACCCTTCCGACGAGACTAAGGTCGTTGGAGCCCCCTTCTACTGCTACTGTAGCAACCGATGACGAATGAAGGACCTGCTAACAGCAGTGAGAGGGAGGATGGAGGGGAACAACAATGGGAGGACTACTTGCAGCAGCTGACGACAGCGGAAGGAGGTTTGGTCCAACAATGTAGGCAGCAAAGAGGCTGTTCTAGCAAGGAAGGGGCCGACAGGTCTTGTCCGGTGACTAGGATTTAAACCTAAACTCTGGTACCATGTTAAGATTAAAGGAGAAAAATATAGCCTAATGTATTTCTATAATGTGTAGTTACATATTTATATGAGTCACTAGATACCTTAGACTAAATAAATATCCAATAACCCACTACACTTAATACATGATAATAAGAGTACTTTAACAGAATTCAACCTCGCCACTGAAGAAAAGGTCTCAACATAGTCCACACCGTACTCCTATGTAAACCCATGTGCTACCAGACGTGTTTTATATGTGTCAACCTCACCATCAAGCTTATATTTGATGGTAAACACCTACCTGCATATAACCACATTAGTATCTATTAGTCTAGGGATCAAATTCCATGTATTTTAAGACAGTAAAGCATACATCTCCTCATTCATAGCTACTTTCCAATGTAGTAATAAGATAGCCTCTTACTAGTTCCTGAGAAGTAATTCAGAAACAATAGACAATGCAAAAGTACGGTAAGCAGGATAAAGTCTATCAAATAAAATGTGAAATAAGATGGATAGTGAAAGCATGTGTACCTTTTCGAGTGGTAATTAATAAGTCAAGGTCTATAAGTGGTAGATTTGCAGAAAGTGAAGAAGTAACGACTGTAGAGGGACGTTATCGTTGATGATATACCAGTAAAGACAAGACACCTTGCCTTTTACAATAGTGATGTTAACATCATCAACGTCACAATAGTCTACATGCACTAGTAAAGGAATACTCTCTATAGGTGGATCAATACTACTAAAGGACTTATTTTCAAAAAATGTAACATCTACAGACACAATGTACTTTCTAGTAATAAGGATGAAACACAGATACCCTTGCTGAGTACGAGAGTATCCAACAAAGACATAGCAAACTGATCGTGGATCTAATTCTTTTCAGATTTAGAGTTAAATCTTGTAAGCAACACAACCAAATATCCATGGAGTAAGAGTAAAGAGGTCTCAATCTAAATGTAACCGTCGAAGAGGAATCTCCTCTCTAAGTAGGGTAAATGACATACGGTTGATGAAATAAGAGGCTGTGAACACGGCATCTGACTACAAATACGTGGGAACATACATTTCAAGTATGATAAAACACACTACATTAAGAATATGTCAATGCTTGCATTCAACAATCCTATTCTGTTGAAATGTATGTAAACAAGAAGTCTAATGTATAATACCTACAGAATCACAATAACTTCAAATATTCATTTAAGTGAATTCTAAAGTATCGTCAGTGTGAAGAATTTTAAGACAAATGGAATATTGATTTATTATTTTTTCAAAAAATTTCTTAACAATATCAAAAACACTGATTCTATCTTTTAACAAATAAACCCATGAGACTTGAGAGAAATCATCAATAAACACAATATAATATCTAGAACCAGATACAAATAGTATTTTGGTTAGACCCCATACTTCACAGTGAATCAACTCAAAAGAACTCTGACTACGAACTAGATGAAGACTTAAAAAGGTAACACAATGATGTTTACCTAACTCACAAGACTCACATTTAAAAGAGGAAACAGAAATCCAAGGAAGTGTTTACTGTAACTTCTTAAGAGATAGGTGACCCAAGCGACAATGCCATATGAGAGAAGGTTCTACTATAGAAGAGAAAGAAGAAGAATAATATGAAGTGGAAGAGAAAGAAGAATAATATTATCTAATCTGGGGTTACATGTTACATATTTATAGAATTAAATAAATAGATATCCAATTACCCTAATACAAGATAGCTCATATAACCTCTCTAATAATACTTAACTCCTAACAGTAGGTATTAGGGGAAGGGGAGAAATAGGGGCAATAAGAGCATCTTGGACAAAAGGAGAGGAGAAGGAGGTGGTGGCCCCTTCACAACAACCTCATACGTGGGCAACACATCAAGGAACCCTAGAAGCAAGGCAAAAAAAGTAGGGCCTGAGAAGAAATGGCATGGAAGTCCATCTCACACATCCTTTCTTTTTTTGGAAAAACTAAGTCTTAATTAAAGTAGAGAGTTGGAAGTAGTTGCTTTGCATGGTCCAACCGCACCTGATATTTCGTGTCATACATGAGTTGAGCTGAACAAGCTCGTTGAAAGCCTTAGATGAGGATAATGCCTCCATCACCTCGACCATTGCCTATTCTAGTTCCCTTACCAGGAAATAGCATGCAACTACACTTCACACATCGTCTCAATTGAAGTGGAGAGTTGGAAGTAGTTGCTCTATGTGGTCCAACCCCACTTGATATCCCCCGTCCTACTAGGCTGAGCAAAATAGTAGAAAGACCTAAACGAGGGGAATGCCTCCATAACCTCGGCATACCCACACCAGTTCCCTCTCCAAGAAGGATCCAATATGATCTACCACAACTCTGGCATCATCAGCGCACTTCTTCACCTTTTCTAGCACTAGGGAAGCCTAATCACCCAAAGCAATGGTTGCAGCACAAAGACTCTATAAGGAGGCAATAACCCCCTCTTTCCTAAGAGCTTTTCCTTTAGGGAGAAGGCCACATCCCCCTTTAGCTTGTTGACCTTCTTCTCTTACTAGTGTGGTCAATCTCCTTCAATAAAGCCCAAGCCTACCTCAACTCCTCGTGAACCCCCATCATCGCCTCATCACAATGTTTAAACTAATGTCTGGCATGGAAGAATGACATTGAGGCCTACACGACCATGTGGTAAGGACATCAAGATAAACCCTAAGAGAGATTGAGAGAGAGGCGGAGGGCACTAATGGCATCGGCACTAGCACCTGCATGCTTGAGTGGTGGAGGATTCGAGGGTGCATCCAAGCTAGGCCTCTTCCCATCGATGGAGGCATTGCAGCCTCTGGAATCCCCTGCCAGAGTAATTAAACGGGACCAAGGGCATTTCGCAACATCAACGAGCATGAGGGAGGAAGCCAAAGGGTAGCACTCATCACGATGAACCCATGTTAATCTCTAAGGAGATGAAACCAGTAACCTCGATTCAATGCCTATGCGTCCCAAAAGGCCACAACATGGCAGTAACACTCCCAAGGTTGTAAGGGAGGCCCCCCAGCTATGACTCGTCTCCTCAAGGTATTCTGGGACAATAACCCCTTCAACAAAAATTAGGGGACCCCTCCAACGATGTGCAAGCAACAGAGATGCTGACATAGACCTTCGTCAACGATGTGTTAACATGGAATCTTGTTGCATTAGACATATTCATGGTTAGCTCCTGCTAAGCAAATTGTGTAGGAGGGCAAGACATAAGTAAAGGTACACATGTTTCTATGGCTTGTGCTCAAGGGTAGAATTATTACCAAGGTCTACCGGAGCAAGTAGGCAGGAACAAAAGAGGTCTAGCATGCCCATTGTGTGGTTTGGATATATCTCAATGTCAGTTAAGCTCATGAGTTTGGCACATAGTGGATCCCAAGGTGGTTCAAAGAGGGTTTCAAGTTTGGAAAGGGACTCAATTTTTGGGAGGATCTACTTGGTATTAGGAAGGGCAAACTTTAAAAGGCTCACTATCAACTTCTGATTGTGGTCCATGCAACTTGTGAGACAATATAAGGTCACTACAACACCACAGTTTTTTTGATGGAGTGCTTGTGCTGACAAGATCCTGAGTCAAACCTATCTACTTTTTGAGCTTCGGGATAATGATTATTTTTACATGGTTATTTTTATTAGATGTTGAACTTTGTATTTTATCTGATCACTTAAAAGCCCTATAAAGCACCATCAATGACCTACATCCGATTTCATCCAAAACAATTCTGGAAGCCACACTCCTCATAAGCAAATTGCCTTTTTCTCTTTTACAGAGAACTAGGAAAAGTAGTGGCCGAAGTGTATGACAGTAAATAGGCACCAGAAGTTGAAACCAACTGCAGTTTCTATCATGACAAACACAAAGACATCAACCATATTTTGTGGGAGTTTTAAGTACAGCGAGGAGTCTGCAAGGAAATCTTCAATCTGAAAGAGAACCTTTGAATCTCAGACAGAGGGTTTTGTAGAGTTGTCTAAAAGACATAATTAAAGAACACAAGATATGGAGCATGTGGAAGGAGAGAAATGAGCTGAACTTTGACCATCAAAGTTGATGCACAGAAAGTATTGCCACCAGAACTAAAAGATTCAACAGAATGGAACTATGGGGCTTAAAGATTAGTCCTAGTTAGTATTGGAGGTTTTGGGGGTTTATTTGATGTTAGTTGGTGGGTCTTGTCTTACAATTTTTTAGACTTGTGACGTTTCCACCTGCTTGGTAGATAGGTTGGTCTCACAATTTTTTTTTTTGGTGTTTTATAAGCTCCTGCCTTTTGTGGACATCCCATGCCCTACCTTCCCTTAAAGTAAAAACTACCACATACATTGGTTTTCAATCTATACCATTATGTGTTTCGAGAACAATGATGATATTCATGACACCGAGATGAATATAACATGCATTCTCATCATGCTCGAGATAAATAAGAATCTCAATTAGGCATATGAAAACATGAACTATATTATATAATTACAAGTAGATTTCCCAATGCATCAATAGATCTGTCCACTTACAATTGTACTTGGAGTCATGCCCAATAACATGATCTTGCTCATCCACTAGTATGCACCTGCCACAATGCACGACAACAAGCTTCTTGCTTACAAAGTATCTAATGATTTCAATAATCAGTTCAGATTCATATTTGCATGCTGTCATGAGATGTTGTGAGTTGCAACTATAATGAACAGCTACTGGAGCACAGCATACATTATGCAATGCACAAACAACTTAAAGGTAGAACTTATTTTCAAATTCTTTTATTCCAAATCAGGTTCCTTTATGCTAAAAAAATTCAAAATGAAACAAAGACAGAAAGAAAAGACTCAACAGAACCAAAAAATCAGGAAAAACAAGAAAACTTGCATTGAAAGCAAAGAAATGATGCATGTTTATTTATTTCAATGTAATGATCGTACAGTATCACTTGAAACTGTAATGAAGAATGGGAAAAGATCTCAATTTGGCAACACATACATACATGCAGATAGACCTAAAGACAAACAGACAACATGAATACATACATCCATACAAACAGAGAGACACACAAACAGACAGACGACATAAATATACACGCATTACATTACATACACAAACATACACGCACAAACACACATATATATTGTAAACATCCTGATTTTACAGTCTTTTGTCTATGGATCCCTCTAAAAGAGCTTACTTCGGTTGCGACAAGGCATGTAACACCCCAAGAACCAATCTTACATCCTAAAACTCATCCAACACCATATATAATATTCATCAATTGTCTCTGCTCGGTAAATCCGATATCTTGTTATGTTCCTTCCTTAGACTGATATTCCAAACTACCAAGACGATATCTGTCACTTGTCTCTGCTTGACGAGTCCCATGACTTGCCATACCCTCTTTCTTAGGCTAGTAGTCCTAACTACTTGGTTGACAATTGTCACACTGTCCGAAGTCGGTCAACAAGCCTAGTAGTCTTGCCATGCCTCATGTCTTACACCCCTGGGTAGGTAATCCTAACTATCCGGTTGACAATTGTTCAACTATCTAACGTCAAACTAGTAGCTCTAACTACCCGATTAACAACTGTCAAACCGTCCAGAGTCGGTTGACAATTGCCAAATTGTCCAACATCCCAACTGACAAGAACGATTGATTTGTCATGTCCCTCTTCTCCTTGGATTAATAACCCTAACTATCGAGTCGATGAGTCCATCAACTTATCATGTGTTTTTTGTCGATCGATAAACGCATTAATCTTGTCTAACTCCTCTCTTTACATAAGTTTGACAGCTTTTCATACCCTTCACGAGCTAATTAGTCATCAACTTATCGCCCAACATCACATTACATCATCCATCAACATGCATCATCACATTGCATCATTCATTATCATGCATCATTCTCATTACCTTATCGTCATTCATCATTCTCATCATATCCAGCATTGCATGCTAGACATCTACATTTGCATCGCACCGAGCCACACATAGTCCCTAGCGAAGCTCAACGCACACCAGCATCAACATGCATCATCTATATTGACATGCATTATTTCACATGTATTAGTACTTGTGTTTTCAATTCTATTTTAGTATTCGCATTTGCATCTCAACAACAGATCATGACTTTCGATGCATCTATCGAATAAGTGACTCAACATCAATAACAAACATCACTCTCCTGTAGGCTTCAAACAATGTATTTTTGTCAACTCTGAGTATCTGTCTCGATTTCCTCAACTTCACTCAAGGAAAGGCATCTATAAACACCTCAATTTTGTAGTTATCTATTGACGAATGCCTCTGAAAGAGTTTACTTCGACTACAATGAGGCATGTAACACCTCAAAAACCAACCTTACATCCTGAAACTCATCCAACACTTAGAACAAACTCAAAACCACAAGCCTAAGCCCATTGGTGGTCAAAAATGCAAAGAAAATGAGCAAGAATTCATGTGATAGACCCAACAAATGACCATCGCATGTCCCATGCGCAGCCTGCTACCGCAGATTGGGTATGCATATCATTGTCGCGTGTCATGGTTGCAATTGTCCTAGGTCAGTAACGACAGTTGAAGGTTCATTTGGTCTATTCACATTTAGACTACTGATTCCTTACTTCTTCTTAGCTCACATGAATTTGAGCATGTACCTTGACACTCATATCCCCAATCTACATTTGAATCCCCATCCAATCCTTAGCCATCTAATCTCAACCATTCATCCCAAGTTATTTACACATGCAACAAGACTGCCTTTAAATACTCTACCCCATCCATGACGAGGTTGCTCTCGAATGCCAACCATTTGCTCACGAATGTTCACTTCCCTAAATGAGAAAGCCAACGTCCAAACCTCTAGAAGCTTGTTGCCAACCCACTAGTCACAGTCACCTCCCTGCACACTACATTCCCGACATTTGGAAGCCAATTCTATCCCCTATCTGGCCTCTCGGAAGCCAACATTCCTCACTTCAGTCCACAGCCAAGTGTCTACAGCCCTTCCATAGCACCATAGACCTCTTACCTCCGCCATCACAGTCGGAAACCAGCTTGAAGTGCGCCACTACAACTCTAGACGTCGGAGAGACATACGGCATCAACACAGGTAAGTACTTGTGCATCTAACGTAATTTTATCTTCCTATTGCTTGTCATTGCTTCTTGATGTCCATTATTTACGCTTGTCTGCATTTTTATCACTTATGCATCCTTTCATACGTCGACGATGGGTTCCTCACACGTGCGAGGCCATCAGCTCCTGAACACAAGGCATGACCTGTCCTGGCGTGTCTTCTCCTTCCCTTTGATCACTAAGATGCTCCAGGGAGCCTTCTTGCGCTCCCAATCTCTTCCATGGTCGACTGAGTACAAGAACTCTGATAAGCTTGACGAGCGAGGAAGAGAGGCGACGGACTGTATCCATATTACATCCTTATCATACATATTCATCTCCTCTAGCCTCCTCCACTCCTAGACAACATTAATGCAACTCATCGAAGCTCACAATCGGATTCCATGACCGTGAGCGACGATGAAGTCCGATGGTAATCAAGAGAGATGGAGAAAATCATCCTTACATCCTAGATCTACATTTAACCTTTTTGAATGTTCATCATAGTTCATACTTGCTTCCTTAAAGCTTGGTTGCATGTTTTTAACGCTTTAAATTATCATCGTGTGATGAAAAGATCACTATTATGTTTAGTAAACCTGGTACGCATGCAGGAACCGTTGACAGGCTTCGTAAACCAGCACCACAACCCACTACCACGAATTGCTAGTCCAAGACAGCTCAACAAATCAGCACACATCTGCATGTTTTACTTTTGATCCCAGTATCCTTGCATTCAGATCTTACTCTCTACATGTTTTACACACTTATCATGGCATTAAGCATTCATCAATATAGAAATACTTTAAGAAGCATGCATCTATTTGCAAGACATCGCATTATTACCAAAAGACATATACTACTTGGCATTCAATTGCCTACATAGCCACACAAAGGAGTGAATTAGCCAAGACAAACGAATTCTTCGGGCATATAGGAGTGCCTAACACCTTCTCCATATGTAACAGAAGTCCTTATCCTTTTTTTGGCTCGTAATAACCTATGTGTCGCATCCATTCAACACGGAACATTCATACATCTTTATACACACTATTTTTATCATATTTTCCTTACACGATTTTCCTCGTCTTTCGCATTCAATAGACTAAGTAACGACTCTGTTTCTTTATCCTTTATTACTTTGGTTTCTCTTTGGAGTTTTCAAGTCAAGTATCCATTCTCAAATTCACATACGTGAAGAAGACCGATTCTCAACCATCCCCATATAGCCTTCTCTCGTTACCAACCACTCCACAATCTATATCCGACCACTACACCATCATTACCCAGCACCACAAGCCCACTTAACCTCTCAAACCCATCCAAAACCATAAACCTATCCACAACCACCAACCTGAGACAGTCTGAAACACATTGGTAGCTAAACACTCAGGAAACAAACCCAAAGTTCAACAAATTGGTTGCCTCCTCCGAAACACATTGGTTGTAGACAACCAAGCTCTGTCATAGTTGTCTCACCTACAGCCCCTGCGTTCATGTATCATGGACAAGTACTACAGGTAGATATCACGAATGTCCTAGGTCATTAGCAAAGCAGTAGGGTCGATCGGTTCATCTAGCCTATGAACCATTGACTCGTTGCTCCTTATTAGCGTACATAACATTGGAAGCGAACCCTAACGTGCCTTGAACCATCACATCCTCCCTTTATGACTAAAAACCTTATCTAATCCCATTAAACTAATCCCCATCAACCATTCAAACTTCCATTGAAAACCAACGAGATCCATGCAAACCCTAGCTCTATAAGAACCAATTCTTCACGTACATGAAGGAGATAAAGGAACTAGCCTTAGAAGTCCCCTATCTGAGCATTCCAAAGCACATTCCACACCCAAAAAACCTAGAAACCCTTGGTCGTCCATCCTCCCAAAAGCTTCCAAGCATCCCCACTGTTGAGCAACACCTCCAATTCTTCCACCCAACGTCATCTATGATTAAACAAACCAGCAAACACTCGCCATGGCCGAGCATCTTCCTCGATCCCGACCATCCTTTCACAGTCCTACCATCATGAGTGGAATCATTCGAACAGCCCATCGTAGCATTCACGTCAAGAGGCAAAAATTTAACCAACATCGTAGGTATACACTCAACCATGTAGTGCTCGAATCTGTTTCCATTCTATGTATTTTTCCTATCGTTTTAGTGTATTTTTCTGTACAATTTTGCATTGGTTTTCATCATCATGCATGCATTACATGATGAGTTCTCCTCATATATGTAAGGCCGCTACCGTTGAACACGAAACAGGACTAATCCTTACACGAATACAATACCTCTGACTCCCTCACAACGCTTCAGAGATCGTTTGGCTATGAAACACCTATATTCGGACCGACCGTCCTCGTGACAACATGTGGATCAGTGTCACAATGAGAGGAACGTAAAGGCAATGGATTCAATTTGTTTTCCATCTGCATGGCATTGGCCTTGCCTCCGTCTTTCCCATCATCTTTCATGATGCTCAAGGCAAAGCTCAAGTGCTCCCAACCTCTTCCATGGCCGACCAAGACTAAGCATGCCTGCGTTAACCTATAAAGATGGGAACGAATATGCATGCATCCCGAAGGCATTTTCAATCCATAGAGACGATCACTGGAACTCTCTCATGCCTCCAACCCGCTCAGGTGCATATTTGAGTCATCGTGTTGTCCTCTGTGCAATGAAACATTTGTCATCTGGACCTACAAACTAGGCCACGTGCCGACATCACATGTTGGTATCGTGTGCGATCCTCGTGGGTTCCTTTTGAGGAAAACTTGGTTCAAGGTGGCAACCAGAGCACCTTGGTATTGTTTTGTTTGTACGTTTCATATTTAATGGTCTCTGATTTTCATTTCTCCACCTATTTCATTCATACCTGCATCGCATTGGATATCATACCCACTCGAGCATACATTAATAACACTCATGATTACATAACATCCTTTATTTTGCCTATGGCATATATTAATGAGTCTCTTTGCATTTACCATGTCACACATATGAGTGAAAAAGCGTTGAAAAACCAACTCATCAAGTGTATGAGGGTGTCTAGTATCTTTTTCGTACGTAGCAAGAGTACTTACCCTTTGTTTACTCACAATGACCTATGTGTTTATCTATTGACATTAAAGTCATACATTTTACTTATTTATTTGTGTTTTTGTGTTTGGTTTTTCTCATCTCCCTAATTTAATAGACTAGGTGGTGATTCTATGTCCTTATTTGTTCTCTCTCTCTCCTTTTTCGTCTTTCTCCTTGATCGCATAGCGTGTATGGACTCGCTCTACACCTCAGGATGTCGATCGTCACCATGCTCATATGGTCACGTATGTGAAGGATTCATGCGTTTGACCCTTCTGCCACACGCACGAAACAGTCACCGGCATAGTCACACATAAATACATACAAACGCATTGCATTCATACATACATATATACATGATAGTAAAAAACAAAGGCTGGCAGGCAGGCAGGCAGACGAGCACAATCCCAAACGACTAAAAGAGAACAACAACTAGAAACAAGAGTCGTACGCCTATATTGAAATAAACAGAAGAAAGAAACCCACGACTCCAGCAATAACTCACTCATCTTCGAACATGAGGCGCCTCTGAACAGCGTCCATGCCGGAGTCTGGTGGGGAGGGGGTTGTCGCGGCATCCTGTTGGCCAGACATGGCGATGGCAGAGGAGAAACGGGATCTTGCTATGGCAGAGGCGAACAGAGGTGGTGGTAGCCTCGATGATCCTGCTATTGCACTATTGCTATTGCTAGAACGGCAGAAGGAGAAGAAGAAAAAGGTTGTTCTGGCTCTGGCAGTAACAACAGTATTGCTGAGAGGTTTCAGTTTTAGAATGGCAGCGGACATTTCATGACATCAGATCGGCCAAGAAGATGCGATGATGCTCACTTATTACGATCACATGCTATGATGCTCTCCGATTTCTTTCTTAACTTTCCACCTTTCTACTAATCTCATCGGAATATCGGACGATGCCCCGCTTCCCCATGTGGATTCTAGTGGTGGTGTCACTGGTGCCCCACGAGACCCGGTCCAACAAGATAAAATGCCACCCCCCACATAACGTGACACTGGTGGCACCGTGGTACTCTCCAATTCTCTCAATTTATTTTTTTTAATACCTTGGAAATCCCTCATCCCATCAAAATTCACAATAAATTGGAACCTTAGATAGTTAGATTATGTAAACTATTTCTATATCACCGTGCAAAAAAATATCAATTCCACTGTTTCTATTTTTCAGAGCCACTAGACTAATGGTTGGGACCACAGATTTTAAGTCGAAGGACTATCAATCACAAACTCCCTATGCCGTCCCATTCTTGGATGCTAGGTAAGGAACAACTGTGCTTCATATGCTACTCTCCTTAGATGGATGTATAAATTAATGATGGAACTTTTGGTTCTATTTCTTCTATCAAATCTCTAGAATAAATTACATATACCTTGTAGGTTAAAAATTTTGGTGTATCCTTCTGACATTTAAACCACCTTTCAAGTCTCCTCTGGTATTAGATAATATTTTGTTTAGACCAAAATGCCTCACAGCCTAATTCAAATCCTTTATGTCTTGTGCTTATCTTTTTTTTTTCTGTACTTACAATATAGTCATTTCTCTATGTTTTATATGAGAAAAAGAAATTTTCAATTAGCATATTTTTTGAATTCACTTATGTGACAAAATTCATGATAAAATTTTTTTTTATTCAACATCATTTGTAATGGTTAGTTGGTTAATATGACACTTAGGAGATTTGAAACGGATAACAAGGGTATTTTTGTCTAAAAAAATAATAGAAAACTAAAGTAGCAAGAAATCTAAACGTTATCTATCTACAGTAGACCTGTCAAATGAATCGTGTCGTGTATAAATGTATATACTATACATATATGTTAAATCCAAACACGACCCATTTAATTATCGTGTACCTAATACTAAACCCAAACACGAATTGTTTGTTAACGTATATACACGACATAATCCGTTAAGTACACGTTTAGTATATGTTTAATATTTACGCGTTTGTATACGTAGAAAAATCAAAGACAAATAAATAAATCATGAAATCAATCATTCAATAATATTTCACAAGTTCCATTGTTCTATATGTTAATATCATAAGTCTACAATATATCATAGACATCCACTATTCAAAATAATGAAAGTTATAATTAATATACATGATTAGGTAACGTGTACTTATCGTGTACTTATCAGGTTTTTTACTTTAGACACGAAAACAACCCGTTTAATAATCATGTTCACCGGATAGACACGATAAGTACACAAGACATGATAAGGGTAAACCCAAATACGGTTATATCGTGTCGTGTTCGTGTCGTGTTATCGTGTCATATCAGAAATTGACAGGTCTAATCTACTGGAAACGATTCCTAATGTCAAGTGGACATACCATAACATTGAGGGAAGTTTTAAAAATATTTGTAAAGTCAGGGATGTATATGTAAGTTCCTCAAATCTTTATTGCAGTCGATAGCCCTCTGGTTTCAAATTTTGATTTGCATCCTTTTGTGCAACTCTCGAAACTCTTGTTTACAAAATTTTATCCCCAAGCCCAAGGGTTTGTTTGTTTCTACATTATTGGCATAGGATTATATGATATGACATTAATATATTGATTGTTTATTATAAATAGTAAAAAATCCAAAATTCATGTGAAAGAGATTTCTTAGATTATTTATTTGAAACTTTGCCTACACACATCCTAATATAAATGTACGGACATCAATTTTTTTATAAAAGAGATTCTTTAAACATCGTGTAAGTTTAGCACTATTGTTTTCATATAATAGTATAATTGATTACTTTTGAAGATTTCAACCCTAGGACTGAATAAAAAGAACAACTTTGTTCAACCTAACATTTTTTACTTGAAAATCCTCATTGTTCTTGTCATTTTCTTCCTCCCATTCTTCCCTTCTTCTTCATCATCATCCTCATCCCCCTCCCTATAAGATGATATTGGCATTTATATCCTCAAAAGTCATTGTAATTTAAACAATTTGATTATTTTAATTACTTAATAAATTTGATTTATTTCCACATATCTCCTTTATGTGTGGTTAATTGATAAAGTTAGATAAACGTATGATTAAGTGGAAACTTGAATCAACATATGATTATAGAATCATGATAATGAGACTTGATTGATCTAGAGAGTCTTAACTTTATATAACTCCATGTGAGAGCATAGTGCACCATCAAATACTCCAACCAAACATCAAACCAACCAATAAAACTTAATTAATTGAATGAACCATGTGGAGCAAATGTGCAATACTAACCCACAAAACCAAAACGCAAGACAAGTACGTAGTAGAAACACACAATTCTAGTCAAGTCAGTAGCCAAAACATGAGATAAAGCCTAAAACACCAACCATTGAGCTATCAGAAAGAGACCTCACGTTAGTAACATCTGTCTACAATTAAAATTCATTTAATCTGAATAATTACAAGGACAAATGAAGTATGGGTGTTACACCTAACAACTTAGACATTTAAGCAGAATTGTGAAAGTATTATCTAGGGTTTTAAGTAGAGAATGCAATAGCCAGGGAAGGTCCACCAATTATTCAGATCCATGGAAGTTACATGTACTCAAGAAGTATATCCTTAATCAACATGCTAAAGTTTAGAGAGAGCCTATGTAACACCCGTAAAATTCATTTTGTAATTATTTACATTTTATGAATTTTATTCCTGGACGGGTGTTACTGTTCCAAGGTCGTTGTGTAGTTTTGTGCTTTTGGACTTGGGCCTCGTGGACTGGCTTCTATTTGCATGTCATTGTGCGTGGTTTGGCACTATGTATTGTGGCACTGTGCGTGTGGGGCCCTGGTGTGGGTCCATGTGGGGCCCAAGTGTGGGGTCCCCGTGGGACCCGCATGTGTGGGCTGGTGGTTGAGGCTTGCAGTTGGCCTCGTTGGTGGTGGCTGGCGGTTGGCTGCTCGTGCGGTGTGTCGGTGGCTGAGACGCGCAGGTGGGCATGTTTTCAACTACTACGGGCGCAGGCTTTATAAGCCGCACCGCACTTCTCCTCGCCACCCATCGCCGTCTCCTCCTTCCTTCTTCTTCCTTTCTCCTCCTCCTCGGCGACGCACTTCTTCTTCTCCACCTCCACCTTCTTTCCCTTCCTCCCCACTTCTCCTTCTCCTTCCTTCTCCTTCCCCTTCTTCCTTTCCACTCGTCTCCCCTACCTCCTCTGTTTTCCCCCTACATCGTGCACACGTTGAGAGAAAGGAAGAGGTCGAGGGAGCAAAATGGAGGGTTGTGGTTGCTCGTGGTGGTGCGCGGAGCTCGCGTGGTGTGCCCCGTGGCTGTGGTTGTGCTGGAGCTCGCTGGAGGCATTTCCAGGTACGCATCTCCTCTTTGAGTAATATAGAGCATGAAATTGGTAGAAAATGCTAGGATTGCATGAAATCTAGGTAAATTTCCCTTCCTAGAATTTATTGTGTATTTATGGAGTATTTATTGGCATTTATGGCGAATGGTGTGTTTTGGGTCCTCTTGACCCTTCTGTCTTCCCGATTTTATATCTTAATGCATGGTGAATGGATTTTAGTTTTGATTGTTGGGTTTTGGAGTAGGCTCGAGGGTCTACACCATATGTTTTATGCAATATTTTTGGTGTTTGTTTAGCGGGTCCGATCGAAGGTCCCAGTTGGGGCGATTTCGGACGATAGGGTTTAGACCGTTTTCTAGTTTCGCAGAATTCAACATATCGAATGGAAACGACATACCGAATCAGGGGATTTCGACATACCGATTCCGCTCGGCATACCATTTTTCTGTCATTTTTGGTCCTCTGGTCGAGTTTCGGTCATCCTTTTTTGGACGGTATACCAATTTTGGCCTGAGTGTTGACCATTAACCTAATTCGATCGACCGATCCAGATCGGCCTACCGAACCAGGGGTTTCAGCATACCAATTTCTAGGCCTAAATAGGTTTATTAGAATGTGTTTTCGATGGCTTTTTGGATGCCGTGTTTTGTCCCTATGAGATGGGATTGTGGGCCATCAGTGGTGGTCCCTTGGGACACTTGATGTGCCATTTTGCCGAGGTTTTGGAAGAGTTTTAAAAAAATATAAAAATGGTTTGAAAAATGGATTTCAAGGAAATGGTTGGCCTGGTTTGGAAAATGATTTCCTAGTTTTCTATGTGTGGGCCGAGGCAGCGTGGGACCGTGTCGTTGGGACCCTTGGGTGGTCGGGCGCGATGTCCCCTGTTGAGGTCGGGGGCCGAGATTCTTGAGGCTAAGGGGTGTCGGGTCCTAGAGGTATGAGACTCCTTGACTGTCGTCTCGAGGCTAAGGTTGTAGTCCGCGGGGTTGAGGTGTCTTGTGACATAACGGGGAGGTATGATACTCCTACTGTCGCTGTGAGCACTGAGGTTCGGGTGTTGTTGGGTGTGGTGGTATGACACTCCCTCCTAAGCACCGTGTGTGGAGGACACCGTGAGGAGGTGTACCATGTGGTGGCCAGTGCGGGTGGGACATGTGCCT
>JAMKQA010034265.1:0-15108 GCA_024699735.1 Posidonia australis | reverse complement strand
GTAGAAGTTTGCTGTGAATAACTGTGTACCTGAGTCCAGCTCCACTGCTTTCTCCATATAGCCCTGGTCCAGACCTAAGTTCTCACTTACACCTCTAAGCAATTCTCTCAGCATCTCTCTTATGCATGATGAGAACTCAAATACAGCTTCCCTGTTTTCTAGAAATGAGATCTGATTTAAATTAAGCTTCCCCAACTCAAATGAGCTATGCAGATACTGTTGGAATAGTACTACGTTAAAAAAAGTGAGAAGTGAACTTACGATTATATATAAATGGATGACTTTACTCATTATCAATTGATTTCGAGTCGAATATCCATATTTTAATATAATAACAAAGTCAAAAGAGGTCCAAACAAATTCAAGTCTATACAAATCCACTTATATGCAAAAAAGACACTTGTAAAACCTAACAGAGACTACAAGTGAAGGAAAACGTTGGAATAGTCGTATATTGAAAAAAATGAGGATTGAACTTGTGATTATATATAGATGAATCATTCTATTCATTATTAATTGATTTTGAGTTAAATGTCCATATTTCAACAGATACATTATTAGTATGTCAAGTTAAAATTCAAAATGTTTGATGTTGCTACCATTTGTTGAATAACAGAACAAACAAATACAAATGACAACAACTAACCATACATGATAGGCTTCACAACTATCAATAATTTAATCAACTTAGATCGATAATAATAATAAAGGTTCAAGTTTTATTTCCGTGTAAATCGTTTTAGTAGCATTAGGGAAATAAGGTAAGTGGCATCCAAAGAATTAATTAAACCTCAGATAAATCATAAGTAAAATGCAATATAATTAAGTATTATAGAATGCATAACATGGTGTTGTTTTTGGTGAAATATAACCTCAATACCCTTTCAAACAATAAATATATAAATTATGACTATAAAGCATTTGGACTTGTTCCATAATTGATAAAAGACTTTTTTTGTCCTAGTATAGTAATACTCATGATAAACTTACCAATATTCTCAATACCCTTCTACTTTTTATATTTGTCTTAATACCCTTCCTAAGTTCAAATGCTTTATCTCGGTATCTCTACTGTAAGTCTAACTTTGTTGACAACCATTAATAAGACTTTGGTCAAACACAACTTAAGAACTAAAATTACTAACTTGCCCTTTAATAACCCTTATTCAATCCCTCCTTCTAAGTATAGTCTACTATGGTTTTATTATTTTGTTAAGATATTAAATTAGGGTTTTTGATAATTTAAATTTATTTAATGTTACTTGGTAGAACTTTAACTTATTTTCATTATCTCTATGCAAGTAACTAGGATTTTAATATTTTGTTAAAAGACTAAATTAGGGTTGTGTTGCTTTAAGTTTGATTTAGTATTTTACATAGAAATTACTAAAATTATTATCAATACCATGCTTAATTTAGTAGCATATGCTAAATCAAGGTCTTTTTTGTTAGTCTATTTTACATAGTAGATTTACTTTCTTAATTTAGTTGACTTTAATTCATTTTGTTAACATATTCTTCCTTTTGTTCAATTTTTCTTTATCATAGTAGATTAAGGATGTTAAATTGGTGTATGTTTTAGGATTAATTAATAGTATGTGATGTAATTTTGGAAGAAGAAAGAGATGGTATTGGTTATTAGGGGTATTGAAGCAAGTAGTTATTTTGGTAATTTTAAGTCAAATAACGTTTGTCTAGTAGGACGCTAGTGAAATACTAGCTCAGGGGTACAAAAAGAAAGAATTTGAACTCAACAAGGATATTAGAGGAAATCTATATGAAGAAGTAGGGGATATTGTGAGTATTGTGAGGTTCAGAGGTATTAGGACAACAAAAATCCTTTATAAAAAGTGTTAAGGTTTTTTTTTTTTTTGTGATAAATGATAATTTCTTGTTGACACAATGACTTAAAACTTTATAGGCTGTGGAGACTATAAAACCATTGTGGCCAGCTCAACTAGGCAAGTGGTTTAGTTGCTTCAAAAAGTTTCTCTTGGAACGACGGATGGACATCAAACACCTTGCTGAGGTTGGATTTTATGTTATTTTACATTGAGAAAACGAATTTTTTCAACACATACATAATAAGCTATATTATATTTGCTTGCTTTACCTCAAACCTTCGGGCTTGTGAGGGCAATGGAAGTTAGGATGCAAAACCAATTACAGATAATCCCTCCAGTACCTCACCTCTTCCATCACCCCCTTCCCGCCGTACTCCCGCTTGTCCTCCTCCCCCATCTCGAAGAACCCTCTTGACTTCTCCATCACCGCCTCCGTCACTCTCTCCGAGCTTCTTGCTGGTGGATGGGAGAAAGATGAGGTCGCCGTTGGTGACGGCTTGACGAGCTTCTTGCTGGTGGAAGTCATGATGATTAGTGAGGTTACAGTGTTAGTGTAGGTTGTTGGTTTGCAATGCTTGTTAATCTTGGTTGATTTTCTATTTTTTATTCAAAATTTCTACATTTATTGGTTCGAACCGACAGAGTAACATTAAGTAACGGTACCGACTGAACTATGCTTATTCGATATTTTTTCTTTGATTGTTTGGAAGTAAGTTTAAGGTTGCAAATTGATCTGGGTTAAGGTTGAGTTGAAGTCCACGTGGATTGTGTCAGAGTTGGTTGGAATTTCTAGCTCAAGATTATTTTAGGTTGGGTTTGCATTAGGTCTAACCCAACTCAACTAAGCCCAATCCATTGTCATGATCCATGGATTTAGCTTGTGAAGTTAACCCAGTCTATTAGGTTTATAATTGATTGAGTTGAATTGGATTGTGTATTTGTGTTACTTGAACAAACATTGGCTGTGGATTGAGCACAAGATAAAAGTTTATTTTATAGGTTACGTTGAGTTTGGGAAAATCCAATTCAATCCAATCTATTTACACCACCAAAGTAAAAGTGGGTATGCCACTTTAGGATGGATAACATTACAGTGAGATGGTGCAAAGGTACATATAAAAAAAGATCAAAAAGGAGATGGCAAGAATAATTATGATGTGACGGCATCAAACTTGAGTAGTCTGGCTAAGTATGGTGTTTGTTTCGTATGTATAGGGTGAACAGTGGCGTAATTTTATTTTTTGTGATCATGGTGTCATCAGTATATACATTAATCCATTGATAGAGAATTCACACTAGGAGAGAAGAGAAATGCATGCTCAAGTAAGAGGAAAATATCCTTTAAAATCTTACAAATAATTTATTACTAGTGAGATTCAAATCTTGGTCTCTTTACTGTTAAGAGATATAATATAATTAATTGAACTATGAACTCATGTGCAAGAGGTATTTTATTTTTGTTTACATTGTTTTGAATCAAGTTAATTTTTTTTTACTTAACCTCACAAACAAAGATATGATTTACATATAAGTGTCTTTGGAGATAGTGCAAACCATCTATTATATATAAATTTTAGATTGCATGTTCCTTACTTTAAGTGTTGCTTTGGATTCTAATGATGATTACAAATTATTCCAAGTTGATGATGTTTGTAGGTTGACATGGAAATTTTATCCTAAGGCTTTGTTTGGTTTGTAGGAATTGCAATTCCAAGTGGAGTTAGAAGTTTTTGGAATTAGAATTCTAAATGTAGGAGTTGAAAGGTTGGTGTTTGATTCTATTCTTGAAATTAGAAATTTCAATGCTTGATTGGTAAAATTTTTAATTATTGGAATTTAACTTGTTTTCTAAGTATTTGGGGTGAACTACTTTCCTAATGGATGAAAAAAAAAACTAGTGGAATTAGTATTTCCATATTTTTTGAAGGAAAACCTACTGCTTTTGTTAAATGAGAACTAAACATTTAATTTATGAAGAATTTCTCCTAATTTCCTTCAATTCCTCTCAATTCCTTCAAACCAATTAGACCCTAAAGACTTCACAAATCAAGAGACACACCACTTGAGTTACCAACTACGTCACTATGAATAGAATATATTTCATGATCCTCAATTTCTAAAATAGATTATACATTTTGAACTTTGTAGGAAAATGGTAGAAATCGAGAAGTTAAAGATATATCCCTCCTTTAGATACTTTGATTCATCTTATGTCCACTATTTTTATTTCAATTGCAAAACAAGCATATTGAGCTATGAAGTTTGTTAAACCAAACTTCATATTAAGAAAGATGTATTTCTTCCAGATTATTTAATTGTTTACATCAAAAAAAAAACTAAGAATGTTAGTACTAATATATTAATTCATGATTTCACTATGTAACTGAATGAAAGGCTTGATTTTATTGAAAATTAACGTTAGTTAAGATTTCAGTGTTTGTTTTTTTTTGTAAATATCAGTATTACTAACCATTGAATTTACTTTTTGGTATCTTATGAAGACTAAATTGTCTTCTTGGGATTGTTTGTTTTTGTAAATTTTTATGTTTTTTAACAATTGGATATGTTTTTTGATACTTTATGAAAACTGAAATTTCCGTTTTAGGATTACTTTTTATAAATATCTATGTTTTACTAGATACATTTTTTGAAATAGCAAGAATACCCTATTTTGTTTCTAAGAATCATTCTTTTTTTTATTAAGATAGCATTTATTGTTATTTTTTTAATTCTGTAGCTACATATATAATGCAAATGGTCATCTCCCATGGTTCCTTTCTTGGCTCTGCCATTGATTAGGAGAGTTTTATTTCGTTGTGTGGGGGGCGACAACAGCTCAGGCATAGCAATGGATTTTTTTTTCAATATTTGAGTCAATTTTTAAATAATTTTGAATTTCATAATTTTCTTTATTTTTAAATTTACATGATATAGCATGGGAGTGAAATACTACTTTGTTTTAGTGCTATTTTTGTGAAGGCAATTGAGCCTGTTAGTGGTTGCTATAGACAACAAGAATAGATCAGAAACGGAGACTCAAGTAGTGTTTGGTAACGATTATTTTCTGCAATTTATTAGAAATAATCACTTATGGAGAAAAGGTTGAACCAAATACACATAAAAAACTAGCTTATTAAAAAATGCTAGCTTTTTGTCATATGTAAAACTCATAAAAAACATTGAAAAACGTTATGGGAGGTAGCATTTTTAAAAACGTTGGAATCTTTTTTCATCTATTTCCTATATTATCCTTGTTCAAAACGCAATATTACAGCAAAAACCCCTCATTCCATGAATCATATTCTCCCCAAAATATGCTTCTCATCCTCGTTGAAAACTTCGTTGCTCTTCTTTTTCCTTTCATTTCTGGTGACCTTCTCTACCGTTCCCACCCTCACCCACCACTCCATTGCTATTCTTCTTCCTCTTCTCCTCTGGTGAGCTTCAACCTTCTTTGACAAAGCTTGAAGCGGTGGAGCTTCTCAAAGACGATGTAGTCAGTGGAGGCGCAAGCGACAACAACGGTGTTCAATGGAGGTTACAAGCGGAGAAGCTCATCAAGAAAGGTATGCCAACCTTTCTCTTGAGTCTGTGCTTCAAATATGTTGTTTTGATCTGGTTTGTGTGATTATTTCAAATTGGATCTTGGGTTTCTCATTTGTTTTGTGTTTTATGTGTTTTGGGTATGTTGGAATGGTTCATGTTGTTTTGATGTGGATCATGGTTTCACGTGATTTTGGTGTGTTCGTGCTTTAAATCTGTTTTTTTTAGATCTAGTTTGTGTGATTATTCTAGATTGGATCTTGGGTTTTGTATGCTCATCAAAAAATGTGACTGGTTTCATATAAATATTGTGTTTTCTTTGGAGATCAAGGTGCTCTAGTATTGTTGTTCAATGATAGCTCTGATTTTCCATTAAAAGAAAAATTAGATTTTTACTAATGGGCTTCGTGAAGATTGACATGCTTCTTAAAGTAACTTATTTTTCAATTATTTGAATATCACTCCTAAACTACTAGCTGTTAAAGTTTTCATTATTTGTTGTGATGTATGATATGAAGTTATGAACCTTGTGCATGAATACTGGTTGGCTTTCTGAATCAATAATAGACGGCAGAGCAATTTTTGTGTTAATTTTCTTGATGAACTCTATTTGTTGTACATGAAATCATCCAATTGTAAATATATTAATTTGACCCTGTAGAATAGATCATGTCTGTCTAATTTTGATTTTGGTTTATGATACCATAAGATCCTCTGAGACTATACAATTTCTTATATCAGATTATATTGAGCTTACTACACCACAACAATATTTTATACTGATTTTCTTGATGAACTCTACTTATAGTGCTTGAAATTAGTAAATACTAATGGTAGTATTTACTATAATCATTGGTGATTTAGCTATCCTTTGATGGTGGTTAGATACTTTTTACGCTTTGGTTAGGATGTTTCTCTGTTTTGTTTCTATTCTCTTTTTGTTTCTATTGTTTAGCTATCCTTCCATATGTTGTTGCATGGTTGTTTTCAATAGTAATTTTACTGAGTTGTTGTGGTTATTTCATATTAAGATGAATGATCCTTTTGATTACAATAATGAAGAAGAAGAAGAAGAAGTTGAAGTTGAAGAAGAAGTTAAAGAAAAAGTAGAAAGTGAAGAACTTGACTTTGAAACATACTATAGAAAAATTGAACTTGACATAGAAGACAAAGAAAACATTCTCATTAGGTATTTTGTAGCAAGGATTGAAAATTATTTGGAAGGCATAGTTTTGAGAAATCCTGTGCATACTACTCCATATATAGGGCCATCAAATTATTCGAAACATGTTGAACTTACATTTCAAGAATTGTTTCAACCATTGTCCTGTTATACATGATGTTTTTCTGATATTGTGCACTATCTTTAGAGGGAAGGATATGTTAGAAGACTCACGACACATCACAATTGAAGAACAAATGAGAATTTTTTTATAAATCATTAGACAAGAATACAAAAATACGTTTGTGCAATATAACTTGCAATACTCTAGGGAAATAATTAGTAAATATTTTAATAAAGTTTTGGATTGTATTTGTGCATGGCCACCAGATCGAGATAATATGTCTTAAAGAGTCACTTGTAGAAATATCGAGACATATTATTAAATATGGAGGTGGTAAGTACGATCATTTTTTTTAAGACTACATTGGAGCATTAGATAGGACTCATATCCCTACAATTGTTGAAATGGGAGAATAAAATACATTTCATAGTGGAAGGGATGGAAAAACATACACACAAATATGTTGAGTATCTACGACTTTCACATGCACTTCACATTTGTGTCAGCTGATTGGGTAAGAATAGCACATGACTAGAAAGTTTTAAACTATGCAATGTATAATCCAACATATATTTTTTCAATCCTTCCAAATGATTAGTGCTCTCAACTAATTTTGTTTCCTTTATATGTCCATAGAAAACATTGTAACTAAAAATAGCTTCTTTTACTATATAGACAAATATTACCTTGTGGATGCTAGATATTCAAATAAAAAGGGCTTCTTAGCACCATACAGAAATACAAGTTATCACATCCAAGAATTCTAGATTATAGCACCAAAAGAGAGTAATAAGTTATTCAATAGCTTCCACTCTTTGCTTCGGAATATTATTGAGTGTGCGCTTGGTATTCTACAAAAAATATGGAGTATTCTACAAAATATGCCACCATATACATTTCCCCTGTAAGTGAAGATAGTCATAGCTACGATGGCAATACACAACTTTATTATGAGCAAAGACTAAAAGATGAGGTTCTTGATGAGATAGAACAAATGAATACTCTCGATAACAATAATAATGAAAATGGAGGTGAAAAGCAAGGTATTGCAAATGACTTAGAGATGGGGATAGTGCATGACAATATTCGCAATCAACTTGTTACTCTTTGAAATAGGAACTAATTTTATTGTTTTTGTGATAAAAACAATTGTATTTCAAACTATTGTAGTTTTATTCGTAATCAAAATTGTAGTCAACAATGAACTACCTATTCTAGATTTGTAGCATTTATAGATATTTGTAGTTGACCTAATCTATTTTCCTTGCTTTGTTACTAGAGCTTTCTATACCTTTAACTTACACATTTATAGATATTTTTAGATTGTGTTTTTTCAATAGCCAAGTGTGTGCTTGAAGGAGTGCCAACTGGTTACTAATAAAATTTAAACAAGGAAATAGGTCTAAATGATTGACTACTAATAACACACTTGAAGGTCAACTGTAGGTTGCTCTACAGAAACCTATTGTTCAATCACACTAGAAAAATAGAAGATATTTCAACAGTTGATTTGTACACTTGATTGGTTATTTCAACTGGTGATTTGTGATGCTAAACAAGTAAGCTAACTATTGTGTAGAATTGTAAGAACATAGTTGGTTAATTGCACATGCATCTAGCTCTCACATTTACATATCAAATCAAATAGTGTATTTTTGTTTTCAAGATTATCGCCACCCACCTCCACAAGTAATAAATTCACAAGGACTTGTTTGGAATTTGATTGTTCTCTGTGATGCATACTCTGGGAGGACTCACTTCCATATAGCATATAGCAATAGCTTCTAGTTTAGAATTTGATTATATACACCGATAGTCTAGGCATCAAAATTAGCTTCCACTTCCATGTTGATGGAAGTAGCTTTTTACTCTCTAATTTCGCACCGAATCACTTTCTCTTGGAATCACTATCGTATTATAGCCATAGGTTGTCTTTTTTTTTTATGTTAGCTTATAGCTTTTCATAGAATTTGTTTTTTGGTTAGAAATTCATTCATCTAAGTTTTTCTATTTTTCATGACCATTGCATCCATTATCTTTTGTATGTATGTGTTCACAAAATAGTCATGTGCAAGAAGAGAAAAGAGATGTTGCTCAGTAACATGTTTACAATAGTAGATATTTGTTTGGGTTTTTAAATTTTTGAAAGTCATACCCATTTGAGGAAACCAAAAGAAAAATAGAATGAGCACAATAGAAAAAGCAATTCATAATGCTTTATTGTTATTCTTGGATTGCATTTTTGTTATTACTTTATTGTTATTCATTTGAAAAATAGAATCAACCGGGAACTAAATCACATCTTCTTGTCATGTTGTATTCATTAGAAAGATAGAATTGCTTTATTACCTTGTAGACCATTCATGATGCTTGCTAGTTTTATTGTATTACCTTTGTTACTAATTCCACAAGGTAATAAAGCAAACATTATTATTGTTGAAAAAGAAAATAGAATTATCAAAAGAAATGGTCCAAATTGCAAAAGCTAAAGAAAAAACTGCAAGAGTGAAGGAAGAGGCTACTAAGGCAAAACAAGAAAGGTTTTCGATTGAAATTTGCATTAATCTTTTAAATGAAACAGGAGTTAACAAAATTAATGTTGAGTACATGACAACATTGAAACTTATGATAAAGCCTATAAAACAACAATTATTTGTGCTTTGGGGAAGTTCTGAGGAAAGAACCCAATGAGTGCTTTGGGTTGTCGGAAAACTTATGAAATAGCATATATAAGTGATTTGTTTGAATAATTAAAACCTATATGTGTGATTTATTTGATTGAACTTATTTAGGTCTTATGTTTGCATGACTTATTTGATTGAATTTATTTGAATTTTATGTTTGTATGACTTATTTGATTGAACTTATTTAGATCTCTCTTTTTTTTATTTACTTAAATTTATTTGGATCTTATGTTTCTATGATTTATCAATTTGCTTGAACTTAAAACTTAAGTAGCTTTTAGCTTGTGAATACACTCAACATGCAAAATAATTATCTATAGAATTTGTATTTGATTCTTTCTTTTTTTCGAACCGCTAAAGTCAAGTTTTGAACCCGCAACTATACGAATAGTGGAATCATTGTCCAATCACTCGGGTGACCATAAGGAATTTGTTTTTGATTCTATTTTTTATTGATGTTTGCAAAAAAATAGATTCACTCTTTCTCTATTTAAACATGTGATATACCTTATACAGCTCCTGAGGCAATTCTTAATGATGTCGCAGATCCAATAGTTATGAACATGTGGTCTATTGGATGTATCTTTGGTATGATCTTAGAATTCTTTTTTGTATAAAAAGTTGTTTTTCGCGTAAGAAAAAAATGAATCATTGTCATTTTAGATAAGCACAAAATTTTTTATATATGTTTCTTTCTCATTTTCTAATTTGACTTTAAAAATATGTTACTTTCTCATTTTCTAATTTGACGTGGGAAGAGAAAGAATCCTATTCTCTTTTTTCATATATGTTCCTTTCTTCTTTTTCCTGTATGGATGCCATTAAGGGCATTTACAATTGAAAAGGAAGAAGAAAATCTTCTTTTTTTTTGTTTTTATATCAATAAGGGTAAAATAGACATTTACATACTTCATAATCATTTCTAAACAAATGCAACCAAATAGGATTATAAAGTAAGAAGAATAAACTAGTTTTTTTTATTATAAAAAAATAACTTATTCCCATAATCATTTTGTCTATAATCATTATGAGACGTGAGACGCTCTTCAAAAATTCAATTGTTTTAAATGTCTAGTAAAGAATCTTCAAATAAAAAGTCTAGTAAAGAGAAATAGAAATGTGAATGGGTAGTGGTTTTTTTGTCTTTTCAAAACTGGCAAGAGTAAGTTTAAATATACAAAAATCACTAAAATTGAACTATATACTAGTACATAGTTAATCTTTTCAGGAGCTCTATAAGGTAGAAGGATTAACCATCATTAGATTGCTATCATACAGTTATAATGTGTATAGGAAAAAGACAAAAATAAAATAAAATTACATCAACCATTTATGAAGTATCAGAGGATTAACAATTGATGTACGATCATGTTGGTTGTACACTAGTATATAGTCACATTAGACTGTACAAAAATATATATGTAAGTTAGACCTATGAAATAATTCTAGAGTTTTAGTCGTTTTCCACAAATGATCTATTTTTCTTTGGAAGACCACTACAAAATCGTTGGAGTGGAGATGCATCGGACTTTTATTCCAAACGATTATACATAATCCACATTCCTAGATCAGATTATTGAATAATTCATATTTGATCCAAGCGCACCTTAGTTTGCTGCATGTTTTATTCTTGTCATTGGATGCTCACGTGTGTTTCTCAGGTTTAAAAAGCTATTTGCTGGAAAAATAAATGAATTTCCACCTTTTACGGTTTAGGAATTAGGAATGGGTCCTTTGTTCTTCGGTTGCATTAGGCCTTTACTTATCATATACGCCTTAAAAAATTGATCAGATGGTCTTAATGGTCATTCTGTTAGTAACTGTATGACTTTTTCGCTTAATTAGAATTTCTAATCTTACATTTAATACTAATGACTCAACTTCAAATGAGTCTTCTCCATGTTTGCTATTTCGTACGAAATTCCTGCATATCGAACGTGACTTACCTTTTGAAAGGTAATTACGTCGCAGTGCGTTCATTATTACCGAGAAGTTTCATGTGATGTCATGATATGAAATCAACACTCGGACTCTTGGTTATCTGAAAAATGGGTTGCATTCTTAGTCACGAGCTCATGGTACCCACGTGCTATATAGGTCGAAGAAGCATCTTATGACAAGCAATGACCTAACAACATTCCAATCTACAGCTTTAAGGAAGTACGAAATGACAAATCCCTCATGAATTAGTAGTTATAGAAGAGCAAGTGGAAACAAAGGTCGAAGAAGCATCTTATGACAGGTAATCACCTAACATATTCCAATCTACAGCTTCAGGGAAGTACGAAATGACAAATCCCTGCTCGCTGCCATGAACTAGTAATTATAGAGGAGAGAGTGGCAACAAATGTTGAAGCAAGTGGGCATTAATTATGTAAAGTGACGATACCAAGGAATGTCGGGTTCGAGTTATTTAATTTTTTGGTAGGTGCAGTAGACCTGAATCCACGGCCAAATCATGACTGGTTGAAAAGGATAGGTACATAAATAAACGGGAAATTGTCAGAGATGCTCAAGACCATCGTCCAGATTCACGGGGGCATTGAATTTAAAATATATGGTAATTAAAAAATTTAAAAATAATACAAATGTACTCTCTTCTTATCTCTTGTCGTTTCAATTGGAGGATGGAAGGGATAAATATATATAAGAGTGAAGATGGATATGATATATCAATAAAACATCAGTATCCATTTAGGAGTGGATATAGATATCTATATCTGTTCAGGAGTGGATACGAATACGAACGTGATTTTTTGAATTTGAACAGATACAGATATGTCTTTTGAATTTTTAATGAATACAGACATGGATAATTTACGATATCCGTGTGTGTATGTGTGTGTGTGTATGTATATATATCGGATTGGCTACTGATGCATCCTCCCTCATTATGCTATTTTGAGGGAAGATACATGTAAAACACTTAGATCTAGAATCTATGGTTGTAACTAAAACCACTAGTTAGGAGGTTGTAAATTTAAGTGGTTTTGTAGATTCTTTTTTCCCTTCAATTAACAAATTGAATATGTTTGTAACCGTCTTTAAAATTATATCTCATTAATGTGTTGACGTGGATTGATTTTCAAAAGTAACCGTCCGTAATACAAGGCATTGTGTATCTAAAATTAAATTTGAAAATCTTCCCCATAACAACAGTAACTGTCTATTAGCCATACCTATGTCAATTGAACATTATTTTATTCAAATATATTACGTGTGGTGAGGATTCAAGTCATGTGAATTAAGCATTTGTTTATCAAATATATGTATGTGTGGTGAGGATTAAAGTCATGTAAATCGGATAATGTGTGTCAAGGTTTCCTTTTTTTTTTAGGTAAGTGTTAATGGACTGATAACATTCCTCATGTGTTAAGGATTTATTATATAACAGTCTGATCATATAACACTATACATTGAATTTTAAATTCCCAAAAATATTACATCATGTGTTAAGGTTTCCTTTTTTATGACTGAGTGTTATTTAGTATTACTAAATTAGTAATGCATTGTATGATACTGAAACTATTCTGTATTTAGTAATATTAAATGAATTATAGATCTGACACTATTGAACTATACCATATCTAGTATTTTTTGTAATACCCTTTTTTTTTCATATATTTTTTCTCAGTTCTTCATTTGTTTCAATCAAGTATTTAATAGGTACACTTGTGCATACAATGTTTGATGTTGAATATGCGTTTGATATAATATTTGTAACTAAAAAATTTTGGTACACACAATTCGTAATACTGAAACTATCTAGGTATTAGTATTACTAAACTATTTTCAAACAAACTGTCCGACTTAAGCATGTAATTATTAATAAAAACTTTTAGTAAATGCATTTTATAGTGCTGAAACTATTCCGTGATTTGATATTACTAACATAGTGTTGCATTGTGTGACATTAAAACTATTTTGTATTTAGTATTACTAAAACAATTATAGATTTATCAATATAGAAACTATACTGTATTTAGTAACACTAAATTTATATCAAGCATAAAATTCTTTTAAGTAAAAAAATTGTAATTGTATATTTGAATGTTGGATAAATACTATCGGAAATGCTATAATTATTCCGTATTTTCTTATACTAGATTTATATCTAACAATAACTTCCTTTACGCATCACAAATGCAACTTATAATAATTGGTAACTATATTTGATGTTAATGAAACTATTCTAGATTTAGTAATACTAAATCTGCAATCAAATATTAACAGCTTCAAGGAGAACAACAATAATGTACTAAAAGGAGAGAAATGAGTTTTCATAAATGAAAGGAAGAGTTATGGCAATGGCAAGTGGTAAATTTTAGTCACGTCATGGTGAGTGTACCATTACGATAGGAGGATTTTGGAATGTGTGTTGTTAGTTAATTACTACGTTAGTTACTAAATTAGGTAGGTTTTTTGAATTTTGAATTGATAATCTATGGTGGTTTTTAATATAATCTAGTTGCTGATAGATTTAATAATTCAAACAAAACAAAAATCTCCCCCCCTCCAAATCAAAACCCTAAAATCTATTTAAACAACCCCACCCCCCACCCAAATCCTACAGCAGCCGCCATTCCACTACCCTCTCCATCCACGAAGCCCTCTTCACCTCCTCCGGCCGTCCGCTCCGGCTCCACTACCTCGTCCCCCACTTCTCCGATCGGCTCCTCGAGGAGGAGTTCGTACCGCTGCTCAGAGAACTAGGTTGCCCCGTCAAGCTCAACAAGTCTGCTCTCAAAGCCCCCGGAACGCCGCACGGGTGGCCGTCGTTCCTCGTCGCTCTGCACTGGCTTGTTCAACTTGCTCGCTACAGCGATTGTCTCAGTTCTGCCCCTTTCAGATCATTCGGGGATGGCAATGATCTCGTCCAGTTTACGACCCAAAGCTACTGCCTTTTTATCAATGGCGATGATGCTGCCGTCGAGGAGCTTGATAAGGAACGGCTGGAAGTTGCTCAGTGTGACCTGGACCGCAGCATTGCCTCGATAGAGTCGTTGGAAACGGAGGCGGTGGACCTGGAGCTGAAGCTGCAGGCTTTATGGTCGGGGCCTACTCCGAAGGATGTGCTTGAAAAGGAAAAGGGGGTTCTTCTTAGGGATGTGGAGAAGTTTCAGGCCGTGGTGGACTTGTACAAGGGGAAGGTTTCTTCCATGGACGAGGATCTTGTGGCGAAGGAGGAGGAGCTGAACGTGAAAGAGGAGGAGATGCAGAGGATCTGCGAGGAGAACAAGGGGCTTCAAGGAAGGATTAACTCGCAGGCTGTGAACGTGTGGGACGTGGAGAGGATCTCGGATACGAACGTCGGGAACAATCATTTCTCCGCCGCTGCCATCGGGTGGAGGTCAGAGCATTTGTGTTGGGGTTAGGTTTTGGGCTCCAGGGATTGGAGGAGGAGGGAGTAGGAGGATTGCTGGTGGTTTAGTTTCGATTTGGTTTGCGTATTGGATTGCTGGTGCTTTTGAAAATTATACGTTCAAGATCATGTCTAAATCAGTAATACTAATTTATTTATGTTGTAACAATTTAGTTTTGTGTAACTGTATGAGGTCCAAATCAGTAATACTAATTTAATTTTCTTGTAAAAATTTAGTTTCGTGTTACTGTTTCGTTACTGTTTCATTTAATATCAATATTTTAATTTAATTTCGTGATACGATCTTATACAAAATAAACAAATTATATTCACCAACATAACAACATCCGTAAAACAGTATTTCTTAACTAATTGAAGTATTGAACCCA
>JAMKQA010034264.1:0-18602 GCA_024699735.1 Posidonia australis | reverse complement strand
TAGCAGACCATAGACAGTAGGAAGCCTAGAAAGATCGAGTTTTCTCGGGCGTATGGGGGTTCCTAACCCCTTCCCCATGCGTAACCAGAATCCTTACCCTTTCTCTGGCCCGCATTCATTCTTGCATTATCCATTAGGCACGGATCACACATGCATCATTGCATCTTGTTTGCTTTCTGCCTTTTTTGGTGTTTTTCTTGGTTTTCCTCGTCTTTTCATTAAAAGACTATGTGGCGACTCCTTTCCTTATCCTTTTGTCTTCCCGTTGGTGTTTCCGAGTCTTGTCTCTTCCTCCGGATTCACCATTTTCGCTGTGACTGTATCGGACCTCCCAGTGTGTTTCCGCACAACGGAGTAAGGTTTTGGTGAACCGCGCCCAGGGGTTCCACCAGCATGGTTACACCACCCAGCAGAGATACAAGGGGGATTCATGCATGTGCTAAAGGATCTATGTCATGATAAAAACTGGAAAACATGCTGCGAGTGCTTAGGGTCAAGGATCATCATGAAAACAAAGCATTTGAAGCCAAAGCAAGTTGGTGGGTTCATGCATGCAAATGCGTGAAATACTTAAGAACAAGTATGATCTGGATAAAAACGATTCAAAACACGTGTATATGATGATACTCAAATGCACATGCTTCTACGTGCAAGGGAATACATGGTGCATGGCAAAATATTATGTGCAAGGAAACAATAGCTCATGTAGATTACATGCCAGAAATGTGAACATATACTAGCATGGAGATTATTAGCATAGGATACGAGCATGTTATCATAAAAACCTCATCAACATGGAACAAAACAGATCATACGAAAGGTTTTAAGCATGTTTTATTCAGTTCAGGAACGACATTAAGAAAATAACAAGGGAGGTAGAATGCCTACCTCACGAAGTTTTCCTCCTTTCAATATCAGAGATAAGAAGATCCTTGTTGCTTTGGAAGGCTCTAGGACGCAAGGAGGTGCTCCAGGGAATGAAAATAAGCTGCTGGACTAGTGGAGAAGCTCGCGCAGGGGGCTGGCTTTAGAGGAGAAAGTGGCTGGGTGCATGGTTTCTACTCAGGATTCTCAGCTCTCAGGATTTTCCGTCCTTTAAAGTGGTGCCTATGAGGGTCCTTTTATAGGGAACTCTCAGGGATGAGTTACGGGTATAAGGAGAGCCTCGCAGACGAAGAGCCTGGAATATTCCACGGCACATTCGCTGTTGGAGGTAACAGCCAAGGAAGGTGGAAAGCCAGCAGTCGCAGCCTGTGCAGCGTTGTGCGCCAGGGATGTGAGCTGGCTAAGTGCGCCACCTATGTGTGCTAGGGGAGTGCGCTAGGTTAATGTGCTAGGTTGGTGTGCTAGGTTGGTGTGCCAGCTAGGTGTGCCAGCTAGGTGCTCTCCCCTATTGGTCTGGTTTTTAGATTGGGCTGCAGGCTTGCTATGGGTTTAGGGTCGGTCCAAGGGTCAGCCATATCCAAAGCAACAATTGGAGTCTTATCAATGAGTCACCTCAAAATCGGGGTGTCTACAGATGCCCCTCCCTGAGCGAGGTCGAGGGACAAAGGTAACCAAGACCGATGCTCAGTGTTGACAGGATACCCCCATTTTGAGATTACAGAAGAAGGGTGTTTGCTGTAGGTGGTAAGTCACTTATCCGGCGGATACACCGAAAGTCATGACTTGTTGCCAAATGCAAATGCAAATGCAAAATGCGTGCACCTACTGGTCTAAATGCTGGGAATGCAATGCTAATGCATGATGCCAATGCAAGAGCCGATGCGAAAGCCGATGCAAAGCCAATGCTAATGCTGAAAAACACAAACAGAAGAAAACACTGGCAAGAAAAATGATAAGTTGTCGGATTCATCAGCCGGATTATAAGGTTATCATCCAAAGAGACGGGATATGACAAGCTAAATAAGCCTTGCCAACCCGGCCGCTTGACAGCGTGACGATTGTCAACCGAGTAGTTGGGGGTACCAGCTTGAGAAAAAGGAAAGGGGGACATGACAAATGGATAATTTGTCAAGCAAAGCAGGGCCCAGTCCGCACGGAACAAGGGCGAACAAAGAGATTTCGCGCCCACAAAAACTCAAAAGGGAAAAACAAAAGGACCCTGACCGCTCGGTTAGAGGGTCCAACAACTAGATTCCGCGCCCACGGAAATCCAGGAGAGAAAAGAAAAAAAGGGACCTTGACCACCCGGTCAAAGGTCAAACAACTAGATTCTGCGCCCGCGAAAATCTAGAAAAAAGAGGACCTTGACCGCCCGGTCAGAGGGTCGAACAATTGGATTTCCTGCCCAGGGAAATCCGAGAAAAGGGCTAAGACCTTGACCATCCGGTCAAAAGGTCGAGCCACAGGATTTCCTGCCCCAGGAAATCCGAGAAAGGGGTCGGGACCTTGACCATGCAGTCAAAAGGTCGAGCCACGGGATTTCCTGCACAAGGAAATCCGAGAAAGGGGCTGGGACCTTGACCATCCGATCAAAAGGTCGAGCCACGGGTCCTCCAGCCCATGGAAATCCGAGAAACCAAGGACTTTAACTGCCCGGTTAAAGCCAAGGAAAGCCTAGGAAAGGCAAACGACATTTGACCGCCCAGTCAAAGCCAAGAAGCTGGACTTCGCGCCTGCGAAAATCCAAGAGGGGGGCACACGACCTTGACCGCCCAGTCAAGATCAGCAAGCTGGATTCCGTGCCCACGGAAATCCAAAGGGCAAAGGACAATGACCGCCTGGTCAAAGTCAAGCAAGCTGGATTCCGCGTCCACGGAAATCCAAAGGGGCAAAGGACAATGACCGCCCGGTCAAAGTCAAGCAAGCTGGATTCCGCGCCCGTGGAAATCCAAAGGGGCAAAGGATAATGACCACCCGGCCAAAGTCAAGCAAGCTAGATTCCGTGCCCACGGAAATCAAAAGGGGAAAAGGACAATGACTGCCCGGTCAAAGTCAAGCAAGCTGGATTCCGCACCCGCGGAAATCCAGAAGGGCAAAGGACAATGATCGCCCGGTCAAAGTCAAGCAAGCTGGATTCCACGCCCGTGGAAATCCAAAGGGGCAAAGGACAATGACCGCCTGGTCAAAGTCAAGTAACCTGGATTCCGTGCCTACGGAAATCCAAAAGGGCAAAGGACAATGACCGCCCGGTCAAAGTCAAGCAAGTTGGATTCCGCGCCCGCAGATAACCAAAGGGGCAAAGGACAATGACCGCCCGACCAAAGTCAAGCAAGCTGGATTCTGCGCCTGCGAAAATCCAAAAGGGGCAAAGGACAATGACCGCCCGGTCAAAGTCAAGCAAGCTGGATTCCGCACCCGTGGAAATCCAAAAGGCAGAGGAAAATGACCGCCCGGCCAAAGTCAAGCAAGCTGGATTCTACGCCCGCGGAAATCCAAAGGGGCAAAGGGTCTTATCCGTTCAGGATGAGATCCCGGAAAACAAAGTGATAACTCCAGGATTATTCCCCTAGAAGGAACTACAATATGCTGATTGTCGGGTTGCGGTGCGGAGACTGGCACTCTTGTCGAGATGCATGCTCAGATTTCTTGTTTGTTGTGATTCCTCAAATTGATTGCGAAGGCAAGGACTTATGTGTAAATATCCACAAGTTTTGGGCTTTACTGCAAATTACCCAATCAAACTACTTTTGATTGCTGCACTGCGACTGTGCGGTTACATTTGAGATTCTGCTGTCTATCGACAAATGTCTTCTTCGAATCAAACTTCCCGCTTCTTTCCGAGACTGATTTGTAATTTTTCAAAATGTAGGGGGTTTTTCTACAAATTACCCCACATGGTGCATTTTGTGAGCCATGTGCTGGACACTGCATATTCTGCACTTGATGCTTGAGCTGTGAGGTGAGAAGGGATGGAATGCAATTGTCACGGCCATTTTGCGTTTTGCACTTTGGCTTATTTCTCGTGCGGGCCCCACTGATCAACTGCCATAACTACCAAGATTTTCCTCCTTGCTGCTCGGAACTGCTTGGCAGTACAAAGATTTACATGCTGCCTGGCTACTCACATTGATGCATTTTACTTTTCCAAGGCATCCAACATAAGCCTCTTACGAAGGAAAAAATAAAATTTCTTCTTCCTCCAACTAAACAAAAACCCACGCTTCTTCCTCTTCTTCATCCTCTTCTCTCTTCACACGAAAGGGCTGCGTCTTCCTCCTCCTCTTCTCCTGCAGCGGCGGCGCTCACTTCCTGCCCTTGCAGCAGCGACGCGCGTGGAGTGCGCTGAGGGAGTGCTCGTGGCTGGTGTGCGCGTGAGGCGTGTCGGCGTGGTGCGGGGTGCAACGGCGATAGGCGACGGCATGGATCAGAGCCTCCAAGACTGGCTGGACCGTGGCTCACCAGCGAGGGTAAGTTCTGATTCTTCCTCCCCCTCTTTTTTTGTGTATGCCCTACTCTTCTCTTGCTGTGGCTGGTCGGCGGTTGGAGGTCCCCGACGGACTTGGAACGGCAGGCCCGTTCCGCGCGGGTTGCGGCGACAGACTGGTAGGCTTGGGCTGCTGTGGCGGCGGCGGGCAGTAGTGGCTAGGGCTCCCGTGGGTTGGTGGCTCTCGGGCTGCGGGTGGCACTGGCTGGCCGTGGCAGTTGGGCTCCGGCGGACTGCTCCGAACGGTGGCTGCGGGATTGGGAATGCAAGCATGCCAAGGGAAGGCGCGGGCTGCTGGTGGCGCTGACTGGCTGCCGGCGATGCTCCGGCGGACTACTCCGACAGTGGGGGCTGATGAGTTGGCCGTGAAGGCTCACTGGTTTGGGCAAATATTGCCATATTGCTGTGTTTAATTTCTGATTTTACTGTTGATTGCTTTGCATTGGTTGCTTGATAATTTTCATAACCAGTAAATACTGATATGCTTTTGCTTTTATTAAAATGCTCGATATTTTGCTATTTTGCCAATGACTGCAATGCCACATTCTTCATCAAAATGTCCCGTGGTTTGTTATTATGCCACATTTAATTTAGACGCTTTGCATTTTATCGCGCCTCTTGCTGCTGTTTGACTCTCTGTCTGCAGGACGATTCAGTTCCCGAGGTGGGAACCCCACAGCCGTCGGGGGACATGCCTTCTAGTTCTCGTTTTGGACGAGGAGGCAGTTCTTCGAGATCGCGGGCCTCCGGTAGCTCGACGTCGGCTATCCCTATTGAGGTAAGTTCGAACTGAATAGAATAAGAATATTCAAATCTAGCATCTTCTGACGATTGCATTTTCAGGACTCTGGAAACTTCGAGGGGCGGTTGTTGAGTGACCGTCACATCTACGAGAGCCCTGAGTTTGAGGTAATTCTGCTTTTGATCATTATAAATTGCTTTCTGCCTTCTGCTATTGTGCTTTCTGCTTCTGACCCGACTCTAAATATGTGCTTCATATTTCAGGAGGGGGATGCAAACCGGATCATGCGATGCCACTGGGGTCCGATGCTCGAGCACTTCCACCGTCTGCCGGAGTTTCTACAGGACTTTCTCCATCACCAGTCTCTGTTTGGTGGTTTGCTGCGCCTTTCAATCATCCATGGCCACTACAACTTCTTCTGAGCCATGGTAGAAAGGTGGAGGTTCGAGACACACTCCTTTCACTTTCCCTTTGGCGAGCTGACTGTCTTGCCCGATCAATGGGCTCTGCTGACGGGCCTTCCTTTCGGTGACGAGCCCATCATTGGCGAGACCACCCACGGTTTCCACCTTGCGCCTACACATCTTGGTCGTGTCCCTCCTAAACTGCCTAGGGGGAAGCATATGATCACAGTGGGGTGGTTAAGGGAGTGGGACAAGTTCTGGCCCAACCCCGAGTCGGGCAATGAGGAAGCAGATTTTGTACTGAAGCACTTTCTGTTAGAGCTACTAGCTTTGATCTTCTGCGATTCGTCGGCCTATTGTATCCATGCTGACTGGATTGTGTATCTTAACAACCTGGAGCACCTGGATCACTATGACTGGGCTGGTGCTAGTTACACTTGGCTGGTCTATGGGCTCGACAATGTGGTTAAGCTTGGGCGCCGCTCTTATGTGGGGTTGTACCCTCTACTGACTGTAAGCACTTGCTTTTGTTACTTTGCAGAAATGAACTTTTATGCTTTATATTTGATAAACTGCCTTGCTTGCATTTGCAGTACTGGATCATGGAGCACATCACCAGGGGACAATGCTTTGGCCGGCTGCGGGACGAGCTCCTGCCCCTTCCCCGCCAGTGGGTCGAGCCTGACCTCCGGGCTGTTGCTGGGGTGTTCAGCTATGAGTCCTACCGATATCTGCTGGACCTGGTAGAACTCGAGGATGTAAGTTTCTTTCGCTTTTTAACTTTAATTTTGCATGCTTGTTGTAGCTTGCTTGCTTACAATTTCTGTTTTTGTAACAGGTTCACCTACGCCCATTTGCTCGATATGATGGCTTCGACTGGGCTCCCTGGAACTCTGGCCGCGTTCTGAGGGATAAACAGGTGAGATTCTACTGCATGAAGAAGTCAGCCCTCTACCTCCCTGGGCGTGTGCGACATCAGTTCTCTGATGTGTTCTGCATTCCTAACCCTCCTCTTGCTGACATGGACCTCCCGGCCACGACTCGTTCGACTGCTAGACGCCGGCATGCAGTTGCCGTGGCTTCTCAAGACAGGCACGTCCTTCGTGAAGTCAACTATACAAACTACCTTGCTTGGTACCAGCATGTGGGGAAGCCCCACCTGTTTGAGGAGGCTATGCGAGATAGCCAGCGCGGGATGTGGTATGCATCCAGCTGGGCCCAAGTACAGAATTTCGATTTCTGCTCTACTTTGCTTTTGCATGAACTATGATAATCTGACATTTGCTTTAATGCATAGGGCTTCGAGGAGCAATTTGGAGCCTTCTACGCTGACATCCGCCGAAAACGGGTAAAATTCTCATTTTACAAACTGCCATATTGAATATACCTAATACTTCTGCTATTTTGCAGGAACTGCGCTGGCACAACATTGTCCGGGTATGCTTCCCTTTCTTAGTACTGCTGTTGTATTTAAAATTCTCATTTCTAACACAAATTTGCTTTTGCAACAAGATTTCCCTACCGAGAGGGCGAATGTAGACACCAGCGGGGACTTCACCATGGAGGTGCCTGAGGAGGACTGTTCAGACACCGAGGTCACCCAGGCGGTTCTCAACTCTACTCCTCGTTCTCAGGCTGCCGCTGCTGCTCAGTGGTCGCGCCGACTTACTCGAGAGGGCAACAGGACACTGGTTGAGTACTTCCAAAAGGCGGCGTCTGACGAGGAAGACTCAAAGGAGGAGTAATCTCTTTGTATTTTGCTGAAAATTCTGTAAAAACGTTGTATTCTGTAACATTTTGAAAATGTATAACACATCCCCAGATTTTGCAATGTGCCCTTCAGGGTGTTTGTAAGTGCAGGTTGTATGCAAACAGCTACTCCATGCTGAGTTTAACAAATGGCGCCGATTTTGGTGAGGTAGACAATCTGAACTGATGCTGCTGAATTTCTGTCTTTCTGGGCACCACTGACGTGCGCCGCCTAGGTGCGGTAGCTTCCTACGTCATATAGGTGCGTCCCCAGAAATGGCGAGTTTTGTTTCCTTTCCTGATACAAATCCCTGCTACTTCTCTATAAAAATCTCATTTTTTACAAGAAAAGTCGCCGCCTCCCGTGAAGAAAAACACATCAGACCTTGATTTTGCTTCTGCAACTCCGTTTCGCTAAGCACGGACGCATAATGGTATGGTTTACTATCATTTTCTGCTGCCTTGCTTCATGCAGATTTTGCTCATTCCTGTCTTTTATAGCAGACGTCTTTGCATGATCCCTTTGCATAGCTAATACTCTGCTGGATTTTAAACAAGTTTTCTCTGTTATCTTTGCTAGCTTTTTGCAGATTATGCATTATATTTTCTCTGCATATATGCTATTCTGCGGATTTTCTTTCTCTTTTACAGCCGATTTCCTTTGCCTTGCTTCTGTATTCCGCCAGCTTTTCCTTGCAGTTCTTTTTCTGTACCGTACCAGGATGGTAGATTTCCCTTCTGTTTTGCATGGCAAATTTTTCCTCAGTAGATTTTTCTGTAGTGTATTTGCTGCTGGCTTTTGCATTTCTATGCTACTCTGTCTCTTACGAACAGGATTTTCTTGTATGCCTTTACACTTGATTTTCGCATGCCATATGCCGTCGAACTTTTTCTACATCTTTTACTGCCATGGTTGATGCTTGCAGAGTTATCCAACCATGGAGACCCCGAAGTTCTGCTCGGATGCTTTGTGCGGCAGGATTGACGCATTGACGCCTACTAACCGAGAAAAACTGAAGACTTGGGGCATATCATCCTCCCTCCTCAGTATTGCCAAAGTAGAGGTTAATTGGCATTTGCTATGTGCCATGGCCCATTTCTGGAAGCCAGCCTTGCACGTGTTTCGCTTTGGGCAGGTGGAAATGACCATCACCTTGGAGGAGGTCAGGCGCATCCGCGGCTTGTCGCCTTTTTTGTCTCCTTCTGTGTTTTTCTGCCATGACAGCTATGTCCACGTCGTGAGCCGTCTCACGGGCGTTGCCATGGAAGAATGTGAGAAAAGCATTGTCTACTGGGATGGTCCTACACCCATGATACGCTTGGATTACTTCGACAGCATCATTGGTGCCCGCTCCTCGAAGCCTCTGTGGCTCTTCTTCTTTGTGTTGCGCTTCCTCGGGGAGCTGATTTTCAGTCACGGTCGGACAACTGTGGCTATTGAGGTGGCCAAGATAGCCTAGGCAGTAGTGGTTCGTCAAACCGACCTAGCTCTGATTCTGCTTGCCGAGACTTTTGTAGGCTTGGACCGGGCATCGAAGTGCTCTTGCCACTTCTATGGATGTGGTGCCCTGGTGCAGGTAAGCAGATCATCTGACCACATTAATATTCTGCTGTGCTTTGATTAACCATAGCTCCTTTTTTGCCAGGTCTGGTTTGCTGCTCACATGGGGGTGAAAATTCTGCGCCCCTGGCCTTGCGCCTTTGAGGCCTACAGCCACACCCATCACTCGAGGTCACTCCCGGGGGTGCTTGAATTGTGTGACAAGCTGCGGAATCTCGATGCGGATCCTGTGACATGGCGCATCATATCTTCTGCATCACAGAACTTCACTGCCGTTTTTAACACCATGGACATGCGACTCGTGGTCCTCCCTGGATTCTCTGGAGGTGTGGAGTACCATCCCGTCCGGGTTCTTCGCCATTTCGGCTTCTGTCAGGACTTCGTAGAGCAAAGCCCCTGCCTGGATAGACTGAAAAGGTATGTAGCGGGCTCCTTCGCATCCACTACCGAGTTGGTCCGACTGATGAGTGCTGGCATCAAGTCTTCCATTCTTGCCTTCGTCAAAGGCTCAAGCTGCACATCCAAGTATGAGGCGGAGATCAGAGAGATGTGGCTCCTGAGCGACTGGAGAGGTTGACAGAAGACAAAGTGACCTGGCGCATCATTCCTTCGGCAACTCATAATTTCAAAGCTTTCTTCAACAATACCGACATGCAGCTTATCATCCTCCCAGGGCTGACCAGTGGTGTTGAATACCATCCAATTCGTGTCATGCGGCAGTTTGGTTAGCAACAAGATTCCTTTGCTCAAAGACCGATGCCAACTCGCTTCCAAGAGTACCCTCTGAGCTCTTACGCGACAATAAAGGAACTATCACGCCTGCTTACCGGCTCCATCCGATCGAGTGACCTTACAGTCACCGAAGGGAAGGGTTGTTCAGCTTACTACAAAGCCAAAGCGGAAGAAACCTGGCCAATCTATGGAGCAATTCTGAGTCCTACACTATTTCCAAAAGCAAGAGGCTCTAAGAGGTCCAAGGATGATGCAGACTTTTGACACTTGTGTTATGAAACTTGTTCACTGCATGCTGAAAATGAGTGTAATCACGTCATCATATTTGACTGCTATAATAAATTCATTGGGACACATTTGTCAGCTTGTTTGGATGATTGTGATTGACAGGGAGTTGCCCTTGCAATAACGTGTGCTCGACTACTCCAAACGGCTGCCTCTTTTCTGCCTACTGACTTGGCGCTGGAGTCTACCCAGCTAACAGTCGGGAATATCGTTCTATTGCTTAGGCTTGGACAAACGAAGTCGTCATAGGTTTTGGTACCAGGTCAGGCAAAGCTCAATCTGTTTTGTTGGGACTTGCTCAAGTTGAACAAGTGCCATTTCTATCCTCTTCTAGACCGGGCAAGGTCTAGATGATCCCATCCTAGGTTCACTTTAGATGGACGAATCTTGATGCTACTTGCACTTGTTTTCAGGAGCGAGCTGATAACCCCAACTATCCAGTTGACAACCATCACCCTGTCATGAGCGGGCTGATAACCCCAACTATCTAGTTGACAACCGTCACACTGTTAGGAGCGAACTGATAACCCCAACTATCCGGTTGACAGTCGTCACACTGTCAGGAGTGGGCTGATACCCCAAACTATCCAGTTGACAACCGTCACATTGTCAGCACCGGGCTGATACCCCAAACTATCCGGTTGACAACCGTCACACTGTCAGCAGTGGGCTAATAACCCTAACTATCTGGCAACGAGTCTGTCAACTCATTAGCGGGCTGATACCCCAAACTATTCGATTGACAGCTGTCACATTGTTAGGAGTGGGCTGATACTCTAAACTATCCTGTTGACAACCGTCACCCTATCAAGAGCGGGCTGATAACCCTAACTATCCGATAATGAATCCGTCAACTCATCAGTGGGTTGATACCCCTAAACTATCTGGTTGACATCCGTCATTAGTCTATCCTCTATCGGTAAGTCTGATATCTTGCCATGCATCCTTTCAGGCCGAAAGGTCCGTCATTTGCCAAGTTTCCCCGGTCGTACGACGAGCTCGACAGTCTTGTCCAGGTATCCCTTGGCACGAGTCGGGAAATCCCTCATGCTCCCCTCCGTGAGCTGATGGGCTACCCACTCATCACCAGCATCGCCCTCATGCATCACCCAGCATCAGGGCCTTCTTTTGCATCAACATCATGCATGGGCCACGAGTCATGATTTTCGATGCATCCACCGAATAAGTGGTTCACGACCCCATAGCAAATATCACTCTCCCGTGGACTCAGGCAGGCTGTCTTGTCAATCCATAATATCGGTCTCGATTCCCTCGACCTCGCTCAGGGAGGGGCATCTGTAGGCACCCTGATTTTGCAGTCACTTGGAAGCAGGCTTTTTTGGAAAGATGCTCTAGTTGCGACCACCAAAACCCCAATTTTCAAACCTAAAACCTAAACCCTAAACCCTAGCTCCACCAAAACCTTCAAACCCACTTAGGCCCACACAAGCCTATTCAGGCCCACACCACTCTAACCTAATCAAAGCAAAAAACAATAATTAAGAATTAAAACAAAACAAAATTCATTTAAAAAATTAAAATCCAAATTAATCAAACAAAAAACCCAATCAAAGTCAAAATTAAATAAAATCCACTTAAAATCCAATTAGTCAAGTGAAAACCCTAATTAATCAAATAAAAACCCAAATTAAAGTCAAAATCTACTTAAATCCACTTAAAATCCAATTAATCAAGTGAAAACCCTAATTAATCAAATAAAAACCATAATTAAAGTCAAAATCAATTTAAACCATTTAAAATCCAAATTAAAAATCGAATCAAGTAAAACTTAATAAAATCCAATAAAAAAACAAAATCCAATTAAAAAGAAACCCTAATCCAAACAAAAATCAAGCAAAATTAATGAAATCAAAATCAAAGTCAAAGCCCTAATAAAAACCAACTAAACCATAATTTAAACTAAATCACTAATTACGTGAAGTAAAAAACTAATTAAATCTAAATTAAAACTCAAACACAAAACTTTAATCCACTTAAGTTCAAAAAAACCTAATTAATTAAACCCAAAACCCCAATTAAAATCCAAAACCCCAAAATTAAACTTAAAACCCTAATTTAAACTCAAAACTCTAATTAAAATCAAAAAAGAAAATGTTAATTAAACCCAAAACCCTAATTAAACCAAAAATCCTAATTAATTAAACCCAAAACCCTAAGAAAAATCTAAAACCCCTAAATTAAAACTCTAATTAAAACACAAAAACCAAAATTAAACTAAAAACCTTAATTAAAACCAAAAAAATTAATTAAATTCAAATTCCTAATTAAAATCTAACAACCTAAAACCCTAAAATAATTAAAATCCAAAAAACCCCAAAGTAATTAAAACCCTAGTTTAAAACCAATTAATTAAACCCTAAGTTACAAAATCAAAAATTTAATTCAAATTACAAAACCCAAATAGAAACAAAAACAAATCCTAAAAAACCCTAAAACAAAACCAAAAAACACCAACAAAAAGACCAAAGCCCACTGTTAAGCTCAATCGTAGGCCCAATACCCCATTTATGACTTCAATCAAAAACTTAGGAAAAAGCGAAAATAATTCTGACGATCCCCTTTATCTCTAGCGATCGACCTGCAATTTTCGGTGACGATCCCGAGATCTCCGGTGTTCAATCCTCCTCTCGCGCGATCTTCGGTCCTTCCTCCTCCAACAAGCGCTTGATCCAATAGCACCCAACCCCTGACGAGGAGAATTGACGGTTCTGGAGGAAGCCCATTAGAGTTTAAAAGAGGCCCACCACTGACGATCCTAGGCCCTTCTTCTCCAAGCGCGATTCAGCCCCCAAAAAGCGAGCACCGAAACCATCAGCCAACCTAGAATTCTCCTCTACATTTAGACCTCCTCCTTCAGCCTTTTTCGTAGCCCAGAGACTCCCCTAAACTATCTCCAGAGGTGCAACAAGAGCGCCGCTGTCGACCCTCGCTAGGAGAAACAACAGCGTCCAGCCAGGTAAGCCCTCATTTTAGTTCGTATCTTCTTCCTTTAGCCACGTTAGGTCCCTTTGTAGCACCTGGGATCGAGTCTTGATAGAGATATGCCCTGTCCGCCACCTTCCCACGCCTCCAGTGGTGGGTTCACTACCACTGGCGAGGCCTCAGGCCTCCTGGTCTAGGGGAGGCCCCATGGGCCTCTCCTCCTTCTTCCTCCTCCTCCTCCCTGAGTTCTTAACACTCAAGAGAGGTCCTTTAGGCCTCCCGTGCTTGAGAGTGTCGTTGCCACTTCGTCGACTGACGATTGCTGCTGTCGAGACCCACAACGGCATCCAAATGCTCCCGTCGCTCCCGTCTGCCTCCCGAAGCTCTACAGCATCGCAACAAACCTTTCCATGCTTCCACATCGTAGCTTCAGACCCTAGAGCCCCATCTTCGCCTCTGTCACGATCGTCGCCGGAGCCCGCGACAGGGAGAGTACTCCAGCCAATCTCAGTCCCCACTGATGCCTCCGGAAGCTTCATCGAGACCCCCTAGAGCTTCCCTGATCTTCGCAGTGTCGAGCCATCGCCTCCAGACACGCCGCAATGGAAGCCCTTATCGCTGGAGAAGAACGCCGACCGGGGGGGTCGATAGCGCGTTCTAGTCATCGAGGGTTCGATCGGCACCGTCGGATCTTCCCCCCATCTCCTCCTCTAGCTTCCCCGCTCCTCTGATCTCCGATCAGCCACCGGGAGGGCTCAGCTGAGCCTCCCAAGTCGTCACCACCGGCAATCTTCGAATCGCTGGCGGTGATTGTTAATTTTTTTAGGTTTTATTTAAAAGCCCCTTTAGTTTTTAAAATGTTACAGTTAAGTCCTTGAATCTTTTTTTTAGTCCTTTTTATATTTACGACCTTGTAGTTTTAAATAATTTTTGTTTCTTTATTTCGTTTCTGCAAAAATTGCATGTATCCCCCTGCACATTCTAAGTTTCTATTTGATTTGTAGCAATGCTTGTTTTCTCACATTTAAGTCCCTGATTTCATATTTTCTTCACAACTAAGTCCTAAGATTTTGCATTATGCCCCCAGAACTTTTAAAAATGAGTTTTTCTTTGTAAAATTTGCATCCTGGCCCTAAGAAACTTCATAATTACACTGATCATCATACAATTCTAGTTTTTATCACACTCAAACCATGTTATTTTGCATGTAGGCCCCTAGGTTTACAATATACAATCCTTGATCACAGGAAATTTGCAAACAGACCCTTAAACTATTTTAAATCCATTATTTAGGGTTTTAATTGTGTTTACACATATTTTTGGTATTTTCCATTTATTGCATTTCATATTTTGCACTTAATTATATATTTCATTTAAAAGTCATGTTTGCACTATGAATTGATTTTTAGTTTCATATTTTGAATCACAATTGCACTTATATGTGAATTTTGCTCATTAGACCCTGAGTTTTCAGGAAATTACCAAGGTGCAATTTTCACACATTTCAGTACCACATTTTCATTTGACCCATCTTATGCACATTAGAATAGATGCCATTGAACACATTTTGAACCAGGTTTTCACCCTTTTTGTGAATTTTGCATTTTAGTCCTTGCACTTGTCCTTTACCATGTTTACATCATTTTATTGTTTTTAAGACCTTGTCCTTTTCATGTTTACTTGCAAATAACATTTTCTTGGCATTTTTCATACAACTTGGCATATATCAGACCATGCATCATCCCCATACATGCATTTATTACATCTGACCATTGAAATGACCAAATTGCCCCTGTGCCACTAATTCAGGCACACACATGTTAGTTCTTGTATTAAGTCATGCATAACCTTTGCCTAAGTTATTCCTCAGCACCTTTTACACATTTAGGTACATATTCATGCATTTTGCATAATTTTCATAACATTTGCATATTGTCCCATCCTTTTTGAGCGAACCCGCATCCCATGTGCTTCTTTTCTGGATGTTCCTTATCCCGTTTTCAGAATCCTTTGTCTGACATTTGATTTAATCCCTTTTATTCTGTATTCTTGGATTTTTTTTTTTTATTTGATTTGGATTTCATTGCCCAAGGGCATACACTAACTGACCAAAAGGCCCACATTGGCCCATTTACGGATTATTTCTCCTTTTTGATTTTCATGACTTTTTCTATGATTCCGATGACTTGGGTTGGCCTCACTATTGATCTTTTTGACATCAGTATGGTTTTCCCAAGCATTTCCAGAAACTTTGTCATTTCATGTGATATTCTTCACATGTTGTTGTTTGCCTGTTTTACGTAGATTTCTTTGCAATTTTTCCGTTCGGGTTTCCGTGATGTTTTCTGCGATTCTAATGATTTGGGTCTATTGCATTTTTGATGCTCTTGATGTCGGTGTGGTTTTTCAGAGCGTTCTTTCCAAAACGGCGTCATTTTATGTGAATTTCTTCACATGTCATAGTTTACCTGTTTTGCACAGACTTCTTTGCACTTTTTTTGTCTTTATTTCCACAATGTTTTCCATGATTTCGATGACCTGAGTTGGTTGAATATTTGACTTTCTTGAGGCCTGTATGATTTTATGAGCCATTCTCGCCAGAAACCTTGTCATTTTATGTGATTTTCTTTGTCGTGTCATTTTTCGTGATTGCGATATTTCATGTGGATTTCTTCGTAGTTTTTTCATACCATCTTGCACATCCATCTAGTCTTGACATGGCATTCATATTAGCATGATTAGAGCACAATCTAGGCTTAGCAAACACTCATTCAGCCTCTAGCAAGCGAATTGGACTAGAAAGACTGAGTTTCTCGGACGTACGGGGGTGCCTAACACCTTCTCCGTGCGTAGTAGGAATCCTTACCCATCCTCTGGTTTGTGGACATCTGGCCTTCATATTTGCATCTCATGCATTCATCTTTTATGATTTGATTGTGATTTTCCTCGTCTTTCCCTTAAAAGACTAGGTGGCGACTCCTTTTCTTTTTCGTTTTTATCCTATCTTGCGGCTTCGCCATCCTGGCATGGCTGTGGTCTCCTCCCTCTAGCGCGACTCCACGTCGGATCCCAGGGCGGGCATGGTCACACCCTTAGAGTGTCTTTTTGTTGATTTTCATATTTGTTGGTGAGTTGAATGGTGTAGTGTTGTTCGATCTGTGGATATCTTCTTCTCCTTTGTTTTCTTTTGGACTTTCTACGACGAAGATGGGGTGAGTCAAGTGGAATTGTCTATCTGTCTCATTTAGTTGTGTCGTAGGTCGAGCTGTTGGGAGTGGTCCCACATGTTTTCCTTCGATCGATTGCTCCTAGTTCTAGTAAACTACTCTCGAGGACCTAGTAGAACATCTTCGAGATAGTGACACCGCGGAGAGGTCCACTAGGGAGGAGGAACACCTCGTTTTGGTTCAAACACTTCTAATAGGAGTTGCTTTGGATTGGAGATCCATTTGAGTTTGACTCCAAAGTGGTCCTTACCATTGGTGGTGGTGTTTCACTGGAAATAGTGACTCTTGTGGCCTTGACCTTAGATTGTAGCATCCTTAAGGTGATCTTTATGCTTAATAAGTGGGTTAAGTGTATTCTAGTGATCTCACGTCTAGACCTACATGGCTGCTGTAGTAGCGAGTCATGATGAGTTCACCAATATTCTTTTGGGTCAAGATAAGTTCCTATTACAGAGAGGCAACATGGTTTTTTGTGGTTCTTGTCAATTGGAGGAATTACAAGAGGGACTATCCTCCCACATGTTTGGTGTTGGCCATAGTGGAGGAAGTGCTCAGGATCTGGTAGAGTATCGACCTAGGAAGTAATTTCTGGAGATAGATAGCGCTTGATTAGCTGATTTGTTAGTGCACTCCAAATCTATGAAAAGCTTCATTGCGTCTCAGTAACCAGATTTCTCTCATATCTTGGATTGGAAAAGTTTTCCCAATGTGATGGGAGGTATTATTGAGCTGGTGATTTGGTGTTTGAAGTGATTCTAACCAGGTTGTGTATCAGAGTAGCGTAGATGTAGACACCCCATATGCTTGTAGCTGAAGCCTAAACCTAAACCCTAAACTATCCTAAACCCTAGACTTAGCAAACCCTAATCCAAAACCCTAAACTTAGCAAATCCTAATCCAAAACCCCAAACTTAGCAAACCCTAATCCAAAACGCTAAACTTAGCAAACACTAATCCAAAACCCCAAACTTAGCAAACCCTAATCCAAAACCCTAAACCTAGCCTAAACCTTAATCCAAAACCCTAAACTTAGCAAACCCTAATCCAAAACCCTAAGCTAGACTAAACCCTAAACCTAATCCTAAGACATAATCCAAAACCTTAACAACCTATAACAACCTTTAACCACCTAAATATACCCTAACCACTTCCCACTCCATCATAACAACCTATAACAACCTCTAACCACCTAAACAAACCTAACCACTTCCCACTCCATCACAACAACCCATAACAACTTATAAAAACCTCTAACCACCTAAATAAACCCTAACCACTTCCCACCTTCATCTTAACAACCTATAACAACTTGTAACAACCTCTAACTACCTACAACAACCCATAACAAACTACCTATAACAACTCAAACGACCCAACCATTTGCAAGCCTATAAATACCCCCATTTGCAAGAGAAAAAGGGGAAAAAGGCTTGAAAAAGAGAGAAAAAAACTTGAAAAAAGGAGAGAAAGCTTGAGAGGAGAGAAACCAGGGAGAATTACTCAGACCAGAGCAACCAAAGGAACCTCAAATCAGTGAGGAAGCTCGGAGAGGAGGCAATTTAGAGCTCAGGCCAACTCCAGCCACTGTCTCCGGCGAGCTCCAATGGCCACAAGTAGCCACATTCACTACCAGCTTAGCTAAGGCTACTGATCAAGTTAATTTTGGTTTCATTTTGTTTCCTAGGTCCTCCTCAGTCTCCCTGAGCTCATTCTAGAGGAGAATCGAGCTCCCTAGCCGGAAATGTGAATTTTATGGGTCGTTGGACCCTTTTTTATGATGAGAGGAGTGGGGCGTGAGTCCAGAATGCATCCCGTGTCCTAGAGGTTAGGGATTGGCTAGGATCCCCTCCTTCTTGCTTCTCCACCTCTTTGGACACCACAACACCCACTCAAAAAGCCTCTAGAAGAAGTTCGTCGGCTGTCGTCCTCGCCGTCGCTGCAGAAGAAGATGCATAGTGGAATTCCTCTACGCATCCCACATGGCGTAGCTCAGTCCAGAGCATCGGAGCACTTTCCTCTCCTCTTCCCTTGGAGTCCGGAAGCTTCAGTAGCCCGATTGGAGCCTCGACCCTCCTCTGCAGTTGACGTTGTCAGAGATGACGATGAGTTTGTTCGAGAGGGGAGCTCACGCAACCTCACTTGCTTCTAGATGGTGGGAAACACTCCGCCGCACGCCATCGACCTTCCAGAAGCTTCGAAACGTCGCGACGCTGGCGAGGGTGGTGGGAGGAAGCTTCCAACCGCTGGATGCTAGATCAGAGCCGTTGGATCTCCTCCTTTTTCTTCCCTTTTGCTTCCCTTGTGTTTGGATGCCAAATTAGGCATCGGGAAAGCCTTGGATGGCTTTCCAAATGGTCGCCGACGGCGAGGTACAGTTGTCGGCGACCATCGATCATTTTTTTTAAAAATGTCTTTAAAAAAAATTTATTTTCTTTTCTTATGTTTGCACTTAGGTCCTTTTATTTTACATATCAGTCCCTACATTAGTTTTTTAATCATTTTAATAATGTTTTGTTTTGTAAATTTGCAGTGTGATCCTAATGATTTTCTTTTAATATTTCTCAGGCTTTAAATTTTGACTCAAAACCGT
>JAMKQA010034263.1:0-14797 GCA_024699735.1 Posidonia australis | reverse complement strand
TACTTCATAAGTTTTTAACTTTGTAAATTTTTATGTTTTACTTATCAACCTAATAAATAAATAAACTCTATTGAGTTTTAAAATAGATTATATTTAATATTAACAAATTGTATTTTAGAACATGAAATAGATAAAATGATACAGTCTGATCCTTTTATTTTTCCAATCAAATAAAAAAAAATGGTGTGTAGAAAAAACCACATTTTTTCCCTTAATATTTATCTATTTTATTTTACCAAGCAAAGTTCAAACATTTTTAATCCTAGATGTTTGAATTTTTATTGACATTTGATAATGGTAAATTTTGGAGAATTTCGACATTAAAAACTAACTTTTAAATAGTTTAATCCATAATGGTAAATTTAGTAGTACCATTTCATGATGCATTTTAGTTTGTGTAACCCTTGTAAATTCATTTTTGTAATTATTTACATTTTAATGAATTTATCCCTAGACTAGTGTTACTTTTCTGAGGTCCGTTTGTGTGTTTTTGTAATTTTGGACTTGGACCTCGTGGGTCGGCTTTTGTTTGTGTGTTCCTATGCTTGTCCCCACGTAGTTGGCACTATGCGTGGTTGGCATTGTGTGTGGCAGGCACTGTGAGTGTTTCACTCTGCTTGTGGGCCCATGTGTGGGTCCATATGGGACCCACATTTGTGGGTCTATTGGTGAGGCTTGCAGTTGGCCTCGTGCTAGGAGTAGGTGGTTGTGTGTGCAGAATTTGTGTTGGGCAAGTGGAGGTGGGCTGTTGTGCATGCGCTCTTACCTTTCTCCCTGCATGGCTTTTTAAGCCGAGGCACACTCCCCATGTAGCAACACATCCTTGCTTCTTTCTCGTGCCTCCTCTTCCTTCTTGAGCATGCCACTCTTCATCTCCCTCCACTTCACCATCTCTCTCTCCCTTCCTTCCCCTCTCTCTCTCCCTCTAGTCACCCCTTCCCCCCACCTCGCCCTCTCCCTCTTCCCCATTTCCTTTCTCCCTGTTGCCTCTGTTAGGTGAGCTCGAGGGTCAGCAGCGGTGTGTGGTGGCATGCAGCAGTGCGTGGAGCTTCAGTGCAATGTCCTTGAGGTCGTGGAATGGTCGAGGACACCTGGAGTCAATGATGGTTAACTAGAGTTGGCGTGGATCGTCAAAATGTGTTTTCAGGTATGCACCTCACCCCGTGTTGTAGAAAGCATGAAAATAGTAGAAAATGATAGGAATGCATGAAATCTAGGTAAATTTACATTCCTAGAATTTTTTTTTTAATTTATGATAATTTCTGGTGGAATTTATGGCTATTAATGGTATCGGGTGGTTTTGGGTTGTTTTCAACCCCTATGCTTCTCAAATTTATTTCTCCTTGCACTTGGTTTTGTTTGTATAGATTTGGAGTAGACTCTAGGGTCTACAATATATGTTTTAGTTGGACTTTGTAGTGTTTATTTTGGGTGTCCACCTCGTAGTCCCATTTTGGGTGATTTTGCAAGTTGTAACTTAGGGTTGTTTTCTGCTTTCGCATAAAATGACATACTGAATCATTTCAGTATGTTGTTTTTTTGTCAGTTTGGTCCTCCTAGTGTAGGTTCGGTTGACTAAGCCAAATCAGACTATCGAATCAGGGATTTTTGATCGACCGATCTCATTTTCGATATGCCATTCCAAACCCTAAGTGTTGACCTATACCAAGTTCGAACGATTGATCCTTTTCAGTCAATTGGATCAGGGAATTTCGGTATTCCGTTTTCAAAACGGTCTACCAATTTCAGCCCCAGCTGCCCTATGAAAATGTGATTTCCGTATGTTTTCTGGATTTGTTTGTTCTGCCCATTTGAGATGGGATCGTAGGCCATTAGTAGTGGTCTTGTAGGACACTTGACGTACCGTTTTGTCAAGGTTTTTGAATGAGTTTTCTAAGATATAAAATGATTTTCAAAGAGACATGTTGGCCTATTTTGGAACAAATATCTAACTATCAGGAATCCGTATGTGCGGCTAGGAGACTCTAGACTACATGCACTACGCTAACTCCGTACAAGCCTACACCTGTAAACCAAAAATACAAGGAAAACGTATGAGTGACAAAAGTCACCCAGTATGCACCCTAAGAAAAACCACGAAAACAAAAGTATAATCAATTTTCCTTTTAAATTTATTTCGCAAACCCGTTTCTCAAAACCTCTCAAACCAGGTCCACATCGGCCAAAACCACAATTGGAACTCTACTAGTCCAAAACCACAAGCAAAGGCCCTCAATGGCCAAAACCACACACAGTAAGTAGGGAAGTCCGGTGCTAGGCAACCAAACTCTAGCCACACGTAGTCCGCCAAAGAGCGACCACTGCGTTCTACACTACCACGGTGACGGCCACCCTGTGCAGGAGCGTTCACCGTCCGGTTCTCCTTCTCTAGAGAACCCTCAAAAGCCAACCCCTCTCTAGGAAGGTTGTACTGTCTCTTAGGACGATACCAGCTACGGGGCACGTGTCCCACCCGCACTGGCCACCACAGGGTATGCCTCTTCACGGCGTCTTTCACACGGTACTTAGGAGGGAGTGTCATACCTCCACACCCGATGACACCTGAGCCTCAATGCTCACGGCGATAGTAGGAGTATCAAACCTCCCCCTTATGCCACAAGACACCTCAACCTGCGGACGACAGCCCTAGCCTCAAGACGACAGTCAAGGAGTCTCATACCTTGAGAACCTAACGTCCCTCAACATCAGGTATCTCGGCCCTCGACCTCAACCTGGGTGTCGTGCATGACCACCCGGGAATGTCGTCACATTCCCTAGTCCCGACGGTACGATTCCACACTATCTCGGCCCACACACAGAAAATCTAGAAAATCATTTCCCAAAACAAGGCAACTATCTCTTTGAAATCATTTTCAAACCATTTTCATATCTTTGAAAACTCTTCCAAAACCTCAGCAAAACGACACATCAAGTGTCCCAAGGGATCACCACTAACTACTTACAATCCCATCTCAATGGAACAAAACAAACCAATCCGGAAAACCCTCAGAAATCATATTCATAAACTTATTTGGGCCTTGATTTGGCAAGCCGAATATTGGATTTGGTGCGCTGAAATCCACTGGTTCGGTCGATCGGATGGATTCGACAGGCCGAATCGATTGGAAGACCAAAACTGTCAAAAGAATGGCATGCCAAACAAATTCGGTACACCGAAATTCACTGATTCAGTATGTCGTTCCACTTCGGTATGTCGAATTCCGTGAATCCCAGAAAACGACCCAAAACCCTACTATTCAAAATTGTCCAATTGGGATCGACGATTGGAACCCCAAAACCAACACCAAAAATCTTGCATAAAACATAAGATGTAGACCCTCGAGTCTACTCCAAATCCTGATAAACAGAACTAAAATCCATTCACCGTGCATCAAGATAAAAAATTGGAAAGGCAGAAGGGTCAAAATGACCCAAATCACACCAACCGCAATAAATACCCATAAATTTCACAATAAATTTCTAAAAATTCTAAAACATTAAATTTAGCCTATATTACATGCAACCTAGGCATTTCTACCATTTTACATGATTTCTACACATTAAAATGGGGATACGTACCTGAAACAAACTTCGGTGAATTCTGACGACCCCTGCACGACCATGGCCACTCCACGACCTCTAGGACGTCGCTCCGGAGCTTCCTAGGGCGCCACGAGCTACCCAAGCACCTTCGTTTCTCTCCCACTCTCTCTCCATCGGTGTGTGAAAGAAGGGAACAGAGGAGGTTGGGGAGGATGAGGGGAAAGGAAAAGGGGGTGGAGAATGAGGAGTGGGGAGGAAGGGAAGGGAAGGTGGGGAAAAAGAGGAGTGCGCCCGAGGAGGAGGAGAAAAGAAGAAGAAAGAAGGAGAAGACGACGATGAGTGACGAAGGAGTATGGTGCGAGTGGCTTATAAAGCCTACGCACGCAGTAGCTGGGAACATGCTCACCTGCACGTCTCAGCTACCAGCACCCCGCTCGGGCACACCGACCACTCCGCCCAACCACCAGTCATAGCAACCGGTCGATAGTGTGGGCCCCACACAGACCCCACACTTGGGCCCCACATGCACAATGCACAATGCCAAACCACGCACAGGGACACTCAACCTAAAGTCGACCTAGAGGCCCAAGCCCAAAAGTGTAAAATCACACAACGGGCCTCAAAACAGTGACACCCATTTAGGAATAAGATTCATAAAAAAAGTAAATAATTACAAAATGAATTTTATGAGTGTTACATCCTAACTACCTTAAAAGAAGAGTTCACCCTCAATATCATTAGGCGAAAAGATACGGGTACTGGGCTAGGATGGCTTCCTCACGTTCCCACATGGCCTTCTCGGCTCCATGATGCCGCCACCACACCAAAACCAGTGGAATCACCTTGTTCCGTAGCACCTGCTCCTTGTGATCAACAATCTTGATGGCATCCTTCACAAAGGACTGATCTTCCTGGAGCCCTTTTGGCTGAACTGGAATCACATGAGAAACGTCAACCAGGCACTTCCTCAGCATGGAGACATGGAACATGTCGTGCATGGACGATATCTCTGGTGGTAGATCCAACCGATAAGCAACCTCACCAATCCTCTAGGTGATCTGGTAGTAGCCAATATAGCTAGGACTCAGCTTGCCACACTTCCCGAACTGCACGACACCCTTGGTTGGTGACACCTTCAAAAACATTTAGTCTACCACCAGAAACTCCAGCGGTCTCTGCCTCATATCGGCATAACTCTTCTGTCGACTCTATGCAGCCAACTGCCAACTCCGGATCAGATCCACCTTGTCAGCATACAGCTGCACAAGCTTAGGACCAATCAACTGACACTCACCCACCTCGCTCCAGCAAACCGCCCATCTACATGGCCTACCGTACAAAACTTCGTATAGCATCATCCCGATGCTCGAATGATAACTATTGTTGTAGGCGAACTCAATCAATGGCAGATGGTCCTCCCAACCCCCTTGAAAGTCAAAGGCACATGCTTTAAGCTCATCCAGCGTCTAGGTAGTACTCTCTGTATGACCATCCGATTGAGGATGAAATGCTGTGTTATAGTTGAGCACAGTGCCAAAGGCCTCCTATAGAGTTCTCTAGAACCTTGAGGTGAACCTCGTGTCTCTATCCGACACGATGGACAACAGAACACCATGCATCCTCACCACCTCGGAGACATACAACTCCGCCAAGCAGTGCATTAGAATCTTCACCTGAATGGTCAAGAAGTGAGCAAACTTGGTTAGTCGATCCACGATCACCCACATGGTGTCGTCCTTCCTCTAAATTCGTGGCAAACCAGTCATGAAGTCCATCGAGATGTGCTCCCACTTCCACATAGGAATATCCAACGGCTGTAAGGTCCCTCCATGTCTTTGGTGCTGTGCCTTGATCAGCTAGCAGGTAGTACACCTCGCCACATGGTCAGCAACATCTTTCTTCATGCCAGGTCACCAAAAGTTCTGTTTCAGGGCTCAGTACATCTTCGCACTCCTAGGGTGAATAGTGTACTTAGACCGATGCACTTCATCTAGCAACCTCTTCCTGGCCTTCTCTTGTTGGGGCACATACAAGCACATATCGTACCTTAGCTCTCCATATGCCTCAACAGAGAAATGAGGCTCTCTACCAGCCTCTAGCTTCTCAAACACAGCCTAAACAAATGGATCCAGCTGTTGACAGGCGATAATAAACCCTAACAGCTTAGGGCGAGCTGACAGGTTGGCCACCCAGGCACAAACCATTCCCTGAGCTGGCCTGTAGCTTACTAGATCTTCCAACATGGTCTACTCTTTGACCATCAGGCTCGCCATCGCGTGCGTACGTCGACTCAGGGCATCGCCGACCACGTTGGCTTTGCTGGGATGGTAGGACAGGCTGAAATCATGGTCCTTCAAATACTCTACCCAACGGCACTGCCTCAGGTTGAGGTCCCTCTGTGTGAAGATATACTTTATGCTCTGATGATCGGTGAAGACCTCAAACTGCTCCCCATAGAGATAGTGTCGCCAGAGCTTGAAAGCAAACATTATGGTAGCCATCTCCAAATTGTGGGTCAGGTAGTTCTTCTCATGATCCTTCAGTTGGCACGAAGCATATGCGATGACATTGCCATGCTGCATCAGAATACACCCTAACCCAATGCCACTGGCATCACTATATACAGTGAAGCCACCACTTCCAGAAGGCATAGCAACACCGGGGCAAAATCCAAACGAGACTTCAGCTCTTGGAAACTCGCTTCACAATTCTGGTCCCAGCAGAATGGAACTCCCTTCCTAGTCAACTCTGTGAAAGGCGCGGCTATGGAGGTGAAATCCCTAATAAACCTCCTATAATAGCCCTTCAGACCCAAGAAACTCATGATCTCAGTCACAGTCCTAGGTCTCTCCCAACTACTCACCGCCTCAACTTTGGCAGGATCCACTCTGATGCCATCTCTAGAAATCAAATGGCCAAGGAACATAACTTCACTTAGCTAAAACTCACACTTGGAGAATCTGGCGTACAGCTGATAACGCCTCAGAGTATCCAAAACCGCCCTCAGGTGTAAGGCATGAGTCTCAACATCTGGGGAGTAAACCAACACGTCATCAACAAAAACCACAACAAACTGGTCTAGAAAAGGGCTGAAGATCCTATTCAATAGAACCATAAACACAGTTGGTGCATTAGTCAAGCCGAAAGGCATGATCGTGAACTCGTAATGCCCGTATCGCGTCGAGAAAGCAGTCATCTAAATGTCTGAGTCTCATATCATCAATTGGTGATACCCTGACCTCAGATCAATCTTCAAGAACACCGATGCAGACTACAACTGGTCGAACAGGTCATCAATGTAGGGCAAGGGGTACTTGTTCTTCACAGTAATCTGGTTCGACATCCGATAATCTATACACAATCAGAGCGAACCATCCCTCTTGCGGACGAACAAGACAGGCGCTCCCTATGGAGACACACTCTGCCTGATAAATCCCTTGTCCAACAACTCCTACAACTGAGTCTTGAGCTCTCGCAACTTCACTAGCGCCATGCGATAAGGAGGCTTCGACATAGCACTAGAACCACGGATCCGATCGATCAAGAACTCTACTTCCCTATGAGGTGGCATACCAAGAAAATCGTTAGGGAAAATGTCGGGATATTCACACGCCACAGAAATGTTGTGAACACTTAACTAAGGAGAAGTGGAGGTAACTATACTAGCTAGATACCCTACGAAACCCATTACCAAAGACTTATAAACCTTCATAGCTGAAATGACAAGCTTAGGCTCACCCTGTCACCCACCTTGCACAAAGAAAGACCCATCCTCAGGAGACCCAAAAAAAAGTCTCCTTTGAGCACAATTGATCAAAGCGGATTGCTGCGCCAACCAATCCATGCCGAGTATCACATCATACTCTTGCATTTCCATCACCATTAGGCTGGCGTCGAACTCTCTGCCATTCAGCGTCAAGTCGACAGACTGCAGATATCTCCATGCCAAACTGTGCTCCCCTAGCGGCGTCACCACACTGAGATGAAAGGCCAGTCTAGCTGGTCTCTCTCCCAACTCTGTCACAAAAGACTTAGAGATAAAGGAGAAAGAACTCATTGAGTCAAACAACACTTTGGCCATCTAGCTAGCTACAATAAAAGAACCTGATGGCCAAACAAAACAACACCATACATCCATACAATCAAGCATATGTCCAGATTACAACATATCTCAGAGGGTTACAGAACCAACTATTCATTCTTACCCTCAACAACATCTCCTAAAGACCCAACGCCTGGAGCTGCAATGGTGAACACTCGTCCCCTAGTCGGCTGTAGTGGCGCACTTCCTGCCTTCTTAGGCAGTTCCAGACAGGATCTCTGAACGTGCCCCGCCTTCCCACAATTATAACACACCACTGGAGCTGAGGTTCGCCTAGGTTGAGGACAATATGTAGCGATGTGGCCCACTTGACCACAGTTGAAGCACTAGACCTTGTCTAACTGAGGCCAGCTCCGCTACCTCCAGCAAAACTTTGTTGGCCCATAGAGGAAACACTAGACCTCGCCTTCTGCTTCTTCTCAGGATTACCCGAACTACTGGCACTTGGAGGGTTGGAGAAAGAGAATTGGGAGGTAAAAGAAGACTTACCCTTCCCCTTAGGATGACTCTCTAGAAACTACTGATGCTCCGCCTCGAAGCGATAAGCCATCCTAACCATGTCCTCCACAGTCTGGCACCGACAGCCCATCACCTTCACCGGCAACCCTGGGTTCAAGCCGTCCAAAAACCTTTGCGCCTGCTCCTCCTCAGGCTCATAGGCAGGAGCAAAGCATTCCAGCCGGGTAAATACAGTCTCATACTCGAGCACCGACATCGTGCCCTACTCTAGACTCCAAAAATCTCAGCAAAGCTGCTCCATCACATGAGCGGGGAAATACTTGTCCTAGATGGCCGCCTTGAAATCCTTCTACTGAATGCTAACAATGACTGAGTCCAAGAACTTCAGCAGCCTCATAGACTTCCACCACCTATCTTCCTCACCATCCAACTGATAAGTCGCCAGCCGCACCCAATGCTCCTCCAAGCATGCCATGCTCTCCAGCATTTTTACCACCTTCTCCAATCAGGCCTCGCTCTCCTTAGCACTGACCGTGCCCTTGAATGATGGTGGATGAAGCTTCGTAAACTAGTTTAGCCACGGGTTGCCCGACGGCTCACTAGCACTACTCTTGCTGAACGCATGAGAGATCTCATGTGCCAAACTCCTCAGTTTTGCACGAACCACCTTCCATCTGCCTACATCCTCTCGAGACTCGGTCTCTTCGATAGGGGCCTTGCCGTTATGACTATGAGGAGGCATCCTACCGTAGAAAGGCAAAGTACCTACACCATAGATGAAACAACAACTAGAAAACCACGACGAAAAATCAAGTACAGACTCTACCATGCATGCGAAACCTATGAAGTCTTTAGATCGGACACCCTAGGTGTAGTACAACCTAGTGAACCTGGAGCTCTGATATCAAAACTGTAACGCCTCACATTTTCCATAATAATTTAAAACAAATTAAATTACAGGAAAATTAAAGCTAAATAATAAATATCTAACTACCAAGAACCTATGTGTGCTGCTAGGAGACTCCAGACTATATGCACTACGCTAACCCCCCACATGCCTGCACCTGTAAACCAAAAACACGAGGAAAACGAATGAGTGACAAAAGTCACCTAGTATGCACCCTAAGAAAAACCACGGAAAAAAAAACTATAATCAATTTTCCTTTTAAATTCATTTCACAAACCCATTTCTCAAAATCTCTCAAACTTGGCCCACATTAGCAAAAACAACAACAAGGGCTCTACTAACCCAAAACCACAAGAAAAGGCCCTCAATGGTCAAAATCACACACAGTGAGTCGAGAAGACTGGTGCTAGGCAACCAAACTCTAGCCACACGCAGTCCGTCGAGGAGCGACCACAACATTTTGCACTGCCACGATGACGGCCACCCTGTGTAGGAGCGTTCATCGTCTCACGATTCTCCCTCTGTGGAGAACCCTTGAAAGCCAACCCCTCCCTAGGAAGGTTGTTCTATTTCATAGAACGTTACCAGCTATGGTCACGTGTCCCACCCTCACTGGCCACCACAGGGTACACTTCCTCACGGCGTCTTTTACACGGTGCTTAGGAGGGAGTGTCATACCTCCACACCCGATGACACCTGAGCCTCAGTGCTCACAGCGACAGCAGGAGTATCATACCTCCCCGTCATGCCACAAGACACCTCAACCCGCGTACCACAACCCTAGCCTCGAGATGATAGTCAAGGAGTCTCATACCTCCAGAACTCGACGTCCCTCAGCCTTAGGTATCTCGGCCCCCGACCTCAACTAGGGTGTCATGCCCAACCACCAGGGAATGTCGTCACAATCCTTAGTCCCGACGGTACGATCCCACACTCTCTCGGTCCACACACAGAAAATCTGGAAAACTATTTCTCAAAACAAGCTAAGTATCTCTTTGAAATCATTTTCAAACCATTTTCATATCTTTGAAAACATTTCCAAAACCTTGACAAAAGGGCACATCAGGTGTCCCAAGGGACTACCACAGACAGCCCATAATCCCATCTCAATGGGACAAAACAAACCAATCCGGAAAACCCTCAAAAATCAGATTCATAAACCTATTTGGGCCCTGATTCAGCATGCCGAATATTGGATTTGGTATGCCAAAATCAACTAGTTCGGTCGACCAGAAGGATTCGACAGGCCGAATTGACTAGGGGACCAAACCTGTCAGAAAAATTGCATGCCTAACAGATTCGGTATACCGAAATTCACTGATTCGGTATGCCGTTTCCACTTCGGTATGTCGAATTCTGCGAATCCCAAAAAACGGTCCAAAACCCTACTATTCAAAATCATCCAACTGGGAACGATGATCGGACCCCCAAACCCAACACCAAAAATCTTGCATAAAAAATAAGATGTAAACCCTCGAGTCTACTCCAAATCCCAATAAACAAAACTAAAATCCATTCACCAAGCATCAAGATACAAAATCGGAAAGGCAGAAGGGTTAAAATGACCCAAATCACACCAATCGCCATAAATACCCATAAATTCCACAATAAATTCCCAAAAATTATAAAACATTAAATTTAGCCTAGATTACATGCAATCAAGGCATTTCTACCATTTTACATGATTTCTACACAATAAAATGGGGATACGTACTAGAAACGAACTTCGACGATCTCTGACCAACTCCGACGAATTTTGGCGACCCCCGCACGACCACGGCCACTCCACGACCTCTGGGACGTCGCTCCGGAGCTTTCCAGGCACCACAAGCCACCCAAGTGCCTCCGCTTCTCTCCCTCTCTGTCTCTCTCTCCGTCGGTGAACGAAAGAAGGGAATAGAGGAGGCAGGGGAGGATGGAGGAAAAGGAGAATGGGGTGGAGAAGGAGGAGTGGGGAGGAAGGGAAGGGAAGGTGGGGAAGAAGAGGAGCGCACCTAAGGAGGAGGTGAAAAGAAGAAGAAAGAAGGGGAAGACAGCGATGAGTGACAGAGGAGTGCAGTGCAGATGGCATATAAAGCCTGCACACGTAGTAGCTGGGAACATGCTCACCTGCACGTCTCAACCACTGGCACCCCGCAAGAGCACACCAGCCACTCCACCTAACCACCAGCCATAATAACCTGCCCACACGAACCCCACACCTGGACCCCACACGCACTATGCCACAATGCATAATGCCAAACCATGCACATGGACACGCAACCAAAAGTCAGCCCACAAGGCCTAAGCCTAGAAGCACAAAACCACACAACGGGCCTCGGAACAGCAACACACATCTAGGAATAAAATTCATAAAAAAAGTAAATAATTACAAAATGAATTTTACGAGTGCTACAAAGACACATCAGTGAAATACAAATCAAAGCCATACAGCCTTTGTCTGTGTTCCTTTTTTTTTTAATAAGGAAACTTAAGTGATTCCACTAGTATGCACAACAACGGCTTTATATCAGTTCTGGATTCATGCCCTAAGATTGAAATCACCACCTTAGAAAATGAAGATGTACGAAGCAAGTAATGAGTTTACAGGACAAATAAAAGAAATGGTGTATTATTGTTGGTGAGTTGATACAACAATAAGGCTGACTGTAGATACTTTTTGAAATAAAAGAAATGGTGTATTATTGTTGGTGAGTTGATAAATAAGTTTTGCAATGATAAGAAACAGGTTTTCTTTTGGTTTTATCGTGCTTGCTTGTAGTTGTGTGTTTTAGGGGCGCGTAATGGGTGACTTAGATGTCACTCACGCGTGTTGTGTGCTTTCAGGTGCAGACCGCGTGTAGCCAGTTTCTAGTGCAGGAATTGGAGTTTCTAGCCGCGAATCGAGATTCTAGAGGTGAGCCTTAGTTACAGTCTTTTTGTTCTGTAATTTGTGTAATTAGGCTTGTGATACTGTGTTTTGGCAACGTGCTCGGGTTCGAGGCGTTACACATAGTAACAACCACGCACACGGACACACAAATTGAAGTCGGTCCACATAGATCAAGTCCAAAAGCACAAGACAATAAAAACAGGTCTCAAAATAGTAACACACGTCTAGGAATAAATTTATTATAATGTAAATAATTACAAAATGAACTTACGGGTGTTACATCCTAACCACCTTAAAAGAAGATTTCACCTCTAAAATCACTAGTAGGTGAAAAGATACAGGTACTGGGCTTGGATGGCTTCCTCACGTTCCCATGTAGCCTCTTCAGCTCCATGGTGCTGCCACCACACCAAAACCAGCAGAATCACCTTGTTCCGTAGCACCTACTCCTTGCAGTCGACAATTAGGACGACATCCTCCACAAAGGACAGATCTTCCTAGAACCCTTCTGGTTGAATTGGAATCACATGAGATGCATCAGCTAGAGACTTCCATAACATGGAGACATGGAACACGTCGTGCACAGACGACATCTCTGGTGGTAGATCCAATCGATAAGTAACCTCACCAATCCTTTAAGTAATCTGGTATGGGACAATATAGTGAGGACTCAACTTTCCATGCTTCCCGAACCTCATGACACCCTTGGTCAGCGACACCTTCACAAACACATAGTTTCCCACCAGAAATTTTAGCGGTCTCTGCCTCCTATCGGCAAAACGCTTCTGTCGACTCTGTGCAACCAACAGCCAGCTATGGATCAAATCAACCTTGTTCACATACAGCTGCACAAGCTTAGGACCAATCAGCTGATACTTGTCCACCCCACTCCAGCAAATTGGTGATTTGCATGGCCTACCATACAAAGCTTCGTACGGCGCCATCCTGATGCTCATGTGATAATTATTGTTGTAGGTGAACTCAATCAACAGTAGATGGTCCTCCCAACTCCCTTGAAAGTCTAAGGCACATACTCTAAGCATATCCTCCATCATTTGAATAGTTCTCTCTTTCTGACCATCCGACTAAGGATGAAACGTAGTACTATAGTTGAGCACGGTGCCAAAGGCCTCCTACAGAGTTCTCCAGAACCATGAGGTGAACCTCGTGTCTCTGTTTGACATGGTGGACACTGGAACACCATGTAGCCGAACTACCTCGAAAACATACAACTCCGCTTGGTGGTGTATTGGAAGCTTCACCCGAATGGCCAAAAAGTGAGTAAACTTGGTTAGCCAATCCACGATGACCCATACGGTGTCGTTCTTCCTTCGAGTCCGTAGTAAACCAGTCACGAAGACCATGGAGATGTACTCCCACATCCACATAGGAATATCCAATGATTGCAAGGTCCCTCCAAGTCTCTGGTGCTCTGCCTTGACCAATTGGCCGGTTGTACACCTTGCCACATGATCAACAACATCGCTCTTCATGCCAAGCCACCAGAAGTTCCACTTCAAGTATCGGTACATCTTTGTACTCCTAGGGTGGATAGTGTACCTAGACAGATGATCGTCATCGAGCAACCTCTGCCTGGCCTCCTCATGTTGGTGCACATATAGAGACATATCGTACCTTAGCTCTCTATATGCTCCAACAGAGAAATGAGGCTCTCCACCAGCCTCTAGCTTCCCAATCATAGCTTGAACAAACAGATCTAGTTGCTGACAGGAGACAATAAACTCTATCAGCTTGAGACAAATAGACAGGTTGGCCACCAAGGCACCAACCATTCCCTAAGCTTGCTGCTTCGGCCTGCAGCTCACCAGATCCTCTAGCATGGTCCACTCCTTGACCATTAGGCTCACCAATACGTGCGTACGCCGAATCAAAGCATCAACAACCACATTGTCCTTACTAGGGTGGTAGGACAAGCTAAAATCATAGTCCTTCAGATACTCCACCCAATTGGCAGGTTGTACACCTCGTCATTTGGTTAGCAACATCCCTCTTCATGCCAGGCCACCAGAAGATCCGTTTCAAGTCTCAGTACATTTTCTTACTCCCAGGGTGGATAGTGTACCTAGACCGATGCGCTTCATCGAGCAACCTTTGCTTCGCCTCCATATGCTGGGGCACGTACAACCACATATCATATCTCAGTTCTCCATATGCCCAATAGAGAAATGAGGCTCTCCACTAGCCTCCAGCATCCCAAACACAGCCTGAACAAACAAGTTGGCCACCCAGATACCAACCGTCCCTCGAGCTTGTCGCTTCGGCCTGCAGCTCACTAGATCCTCAAACATGGTCCATTCCTTGACCATCTGGCTCGCCAACACGTGCGTACATCGACTCAAGGCATCAGCGACTACATTGGCCTTGCTAGGGTGGTAGGACAAGCTAAAATCATAGTCCTTCAGATATTCCACCCAACGGTGTTGTCTCAAGTTGAGGTCCTTCTGTGTGAAGATATACTTTAAGCTCTGATGATTAGTGATGACCTCAAATTGCTCCCCATAGAGATAGTGATGCCAAAGCTTGAGAGCGATCACTATGGCAGCTGTAGACACCCCGATTTTGAGGTGACCCAGGAATGAGTGTCCCTATGTTGCTTTGGATGTGATCAGCCCTTAAACCGAGCCCCAAACCCATTAGCCAGAGCCCAAATGAGACATTTGTAAGCAGGGCTGGCGCACCAACTTGGCGCACCAAGTTGGCGCACCAACCTGGCGCACCAAGTTGGCGCACCAAGGTGGCGCACTAAACAGGCGCCCAGCCGTTTCCAGACCGTGGCTGTTGACCTTCCACCTTCTGAGCTGTTACTCTTGCAAACGAATGTGCCAACGAATATTCGAGGCTTTTCGTTTGCAAGACCTCTTTGTAACCCTCCATGAGACCACTATAAAAGGAC
>JAMKQA010034262.1:0-16877 GCA_024699735.1 Posidonia australis | reverse complement strand
AGAACTAGTTTCTAGCCCGGTTTTGTGGCAGATTGTGCCTCTGGTTTTTAATTGATGTTTTGGGCTAGGAAACTAGATGAATGATTGCTTTCTCCTATAAGGAGAATAAAGACTTTGAAAAAGGAATGGAAATGTGAATTATGTTTGAGAACTAGTTTCTAGCCCAGTTTTGTGGCAGATTGTGCCTCTGGTTTTTAATTGATGTTTTGGGTTAGGAAACTGGATGAAATGATTGATTTTCCCCGTGTTGAGAATAAAGGCTTTGAAAAAGCATGAGATTTTGAAAGGAAAGAAAAGAAAAGGTTTGAAAGGCATTGTTTTAAGAGGTTTGAAAATTGCACATAGAGGTTTTTTTGAAAACGACGCTTTCTGGCGAGGATTTATGTGCTTTTAGTGTTGTTTTGGGGCGCGTACTGGGTGACATTCCTGTCACTCACGCGTGTGCTTTCTTGTTTCAGGTGCTTGAGTGTTGGAGCAGTTCTTGTTTGGTGCATCTGTTCGAGCCATGTTTGCCGCACACAGGTCTGGGTAGTTAGCTTTATTTGTTTAATATTGCTGCTTAGTTTCTTTTAATTAAGCTTGGGTAGTTCTCATATTGTTGTGTAGCACTGGGGTGTTACACTTAGGGTCAGTGTGCAAATTTTCAAAGAAGAACTCATTTTTAAAAACTTTGGGGGCTCTGTGCAAAATATTAGGACTTAATTATAAAGAAAACATGAATGTAGTGGTCTAAATGTGAAGAAACAAACATTTACAGAGTTAAAAGTGAAATTAAAACACAATAGGGTAAAGAATGCAATATTTACAAGAGTAATAAAAGAAACAAAAGATTATTTAAAACGACAGGGACTTAAACACAAATAAAAGGACTCAAATGTAATGGAAAAAGGAATTAAATGCAAAATTTTAAAACTAAGGAGCCTGGACCAAAAACCCAACCCTTAGAAGATCACTAGAGGACCGCCGGTGTTCCCACTTCGGAAAGACCTCCGATGATGACCCTACGGTAGTGCAGCCATTAGATGGCTCTGACGACGGCTCAAGAGGCTGGAGGAAGGCTCAACGGGTGTCTCTGAATCGTCTGAAGAGACTAGGGAGGCCTGAGGATGTCCCCCAACCTCTGGCTCTGGTGAGGACTTGATCGACGTTGAGGAAGACGATGGTGAGGATGCTGGTGGCAACGTAGCAGATGGAGCGACGCAGCGAGGGTCTGGAGAGCTTTAGGGAGTCACAACGAGACTCTGGGAAGCATCGACATGGACTGGAGTGGTTCAGAGTATTCCCCCATCTCCTACGCCGGCAGTGGGGAGTTACAGCGGTGAGGCAGAGCTCTAGTGGCTACGGAGGAGGCACGATGGGTTGAGGAGGTCCGCAGTGTCTCAGCGATGCTCCAGGGAGTCATGGGAGATATTGGCACAGCCTAGGGTGCCACCTCGTCGCAGGCTCTGGCAAGACGGAGGTTGGTGGAGCAGTGGCGACGGCGGTAGTTGTCTAGCCGCAGGAAGGCTAGGAAGCCTCTTCTGAGCGATAAGGCTCAGAAAGGAGGGGAAAGAGAGACGAAAGGCCCTAGGGGCCTTCCGGTGGTGGTGAACCCACCACCGAAGATGAGAGAGACGACTAGAAGGGTGGCTCACTCTGGCTAAACTCGCATAAAAAGCTATGGGAAGTCTCTTGGACCTAAGGAGCATGCTTAGAATTCAATGGGTGGGAAGAGAAGTACCTGGTTGGCAATTGTCCCTCCTAGTAGATCTCAACGGCGACACTTCTATGGTGGCTGCTTTGGCTGCGTCGGTTCAAGGGGCATTCTGAGGTGGCCAATAGGTTGGAGAAGATTCTCACGGTGGGGAGAATTGTCAAATTTTTTGGGCTCCAATCGAGTGGTCTCAGGCTCTCTCTTCTCTTTTCTCTAGCGAGGCTCTCTCAGTTTCTCCTCTGGGTCCCTCCTTCCTCTCCGTCGGTATTTTGGGGCTTTAAAAGAAGGTGGTAGACAGGAGGTTGTTGGTGATCGTGGCTGGCAATTGGCCAGCTCGTGGGGAAGGAGGGAGATGGGTCAGTTGGCAGTGGGGAGGATGAATGTAAAGCCCCGATCCCGGGCATGCTACCAAATCACAGTATCATAAGCAAAATTACACTAATTATAGAAATATTAAATAACTGTAACTAAGGCTCACCTTTAGGATCTCAATGTGCGGCTAGAAGCTCCGACTCCTACACCGGAACTCGACACCAAACTGCACCTGAATACCTAACAAGCACGCGTGAGTGACATCTAAGTCACCCAGTATGCGCCCCAAACACACAGACACAAAACCTCTGGAAAACTATAAAACTCATCTCTTAAATTTTCAAAGCTTGATTTTCTTTTGAAAATCCTCTTTTCTTTTTTTTATTGGAAACCACTTGGGAATTTAATCCCAAATTCATGCTCTTTTCAAAAGCCATGTTTCTTTTCTTTTATCAAAACATTTGGAAACTCATTCCAAAACCGTATTCTCTTTCAAAAACACACATTTGCATTTTCTTTTAAAACCTTTGGAATTCATTTTCCAAAATATATCCTTTTCAATACTTGGGATTTCTTCCCAAAATCACACTTTCAAATTCACATTTCTGACCAAATACAGCCTAAAACACAATGCCTTTCATGCTCAAAACCAAATCATAAATACTGGCTGGTAACTGGTTAAAACATCATCATTATTCCATTTCAAGATTTTAGGACTATTTCATAAGTCCAATCCTGGTCAAATCACATTTCTATTTCTTTAGTCATTTCAACTTTTCTTTACTGTTGTTAGCTTGATCAGGGGTAACCAGGCGCACAAGCAGTAGGCAAGGGCACCCTTTCCCCTACCTTCCTACACTGCCGCGGTGAAATTTCCCGTGTAGGATGCCACAGGGATACGTCTTTGTCTGACGCCCCATCGGTGACCCGAACAACTAGGTCCAATGACCCAGGCTCAGCCTACACCGTCGGTGACCCAAACAACTAGGCTCAATAACCTAGGCTCAGCCTACACCGTCACGAGCTCGGTGACCCGAACAACTAGATTAAATGACCCAAGCTTAGCCTACACCGTCTCAAGCTTGGCAACCACAGTCGTGTCTGGCAACTGGTTTCATTGGAGCCTCATACTCCTACCACGTTGTCGACACCAACCCCCGTGGTTCCTTAACACATTTTTAGTGTTTTATTATCAAACTCTTTAAACTTTTCTTTCCAAAACCATTTCCATTATCATTCTTTTCTATTGCAGGATTCTGTTTCCATGCAATACTTGACCCTCCACTAGGGTCCAAATCAAATCATTTAAAATCATGCTTTAAAAATCACAAATTGGGTCTCATGCCCAAAACCACTCACAATCAACCATTTTATTCATTTGCAGGGTCTAAACCCCAAAACCACACAAAATCATCCTTTTTATTCATTTATGGGATCAAAACCCAAAACCACGTCCAACTTTATTTGTTTGGGTTCCACATTCCTCCATGTAATTTACATAGGGAAAACATCATTTACATATGCTCAACATACCTTTTAAAACCATTAATCATTCATTTAAATTCATGTCTGCACATATCAGGGCCAGGGATAAAACGACAGATCGGAACCAGGTTCGGTATATCGAAATTCCCTGATTCGGTATACCGTTTGGTATACCGAAACCCCCTATTTTGGTCGAACGAGAGATTTCAGTCTACCGAAACCAGTAATCTGGGCTTAATCTGTTAGGATTTCGACATATCAAATAAATTCGGCATACCAAATTTTTCATAGACAGGGCACACCCCTATTCTAGGCGACGAAAAAATTGCCCAATGTGGGAGTCCCGATCGGACATCCCAAACACGTATCACAAATTATCATAAAATCGTGGGGTGTAAACTCTTGAGACTACTTCAAAACTCCTCAAACCACTCCTCAATCCATCAACTATGTGATTCATACGAAAATCACAAAGGGGAAGAGATCAGTGAAACCTACTGTAGTTTACACCCCCAGATCACATTCAATCCCACATATTTTCATCCTAACCGCATGATTTCTATATTTTCATACAATACAACTCATTCTCATCATTTTCTCATTTTTCTACAATTTTACATGCTTTTTTGTCATTTCCATGGATTTTCTCACTTAATCCAAACACAAGGGAAACGAGAAGGGACAGGGGTCGTGTACCTATAATGGCACCCCAACAAATCTTCCCGCACTCCGGTGAGCCTCCTCACGCCCCGGCAAAGCCTCCTCCGTCGGCGGATCACACGAGCAGCTCCCACCTCTTCCTCGATTGCGCGCCGCTCCTCCTTCTCTTCTCCTCTCTCGGTCACCTTCTCCTCTCCTCGCTCGCCTCCGCCTCTCTTTATCCCCTCATCCCTCTGCACCACGCTGGCCGTCCATCGCGTCGAAAATGACGGCGAGGCACGGGCCGCTGGCTAGTGGTGGCACGGGTGTGCAAGAAGAAGATGGAATGGTGCGGGCTCGTGAGAGGGAAGGAAAAAGAAAGGAGAAAAAGAAGGAAAAAAAAGGAAGAAAAGACAGGCATGCAAACCGAGGCGACTGTGCATCCTCAAATCGGACTCCTCTTTGGTCCCAAATCACAAGCAAGAGCATAGCAAGCCAACCAGAAGCTCATACATCCAAGAAATAACAGATTATCCATTAATAAACCATTTATGCAATATTACAATTAATAACATGGTTTATAAGTAAAAATGGATAATCAGGCCCAGATGTCACAATGAAGCACTGTAACTTTATTTTTCTATTTCCTAAGGTTTAAATGAAATGTGGTTTGGGCTGAATGGGCCTGATTTTGGGCTTTGTTTTGTTTGTTCGTTTTTTTTTGGTTTGTTTTAGGATTTGATTTTTTGGTTTTTAATTAGGTTTATAATTTTGATTTTGTTATTTTAATTTAGGTTTTAATTTCTTGGTTTTAGATTAAGTTTTCTAGGATTATTGTTTTTCTTTTAGGGTTTTTGTGTTTTAGGGTTTGGAATTTTAAAGTTTATTTAACTTAGGTTTTTTGTGGTTTCAATTAAATTATTTGATTTTATGATTCAAGGTTTAATTAATTAGCTTCAAATATGGATTTTAATTATTTTATGGGCTTTTTAGGGTTTTGGATTTTAATTAGAATTTTCGGTTTAAATTAGGCTTTTTTGGGTTTAAATTAACGGTTTTTTAGTTTAATTAGGGTTTTTGTGTTTTAATTAGAATTTTGAGTTTAATTTTGTGTTTTTAGATTTTAATCAAGGTTTTTAATTTAATTAGGTTTTCATTGGATTTTAATTAAAGTTTTGGGTTTAAATTAGGGTTTTTATCTTAATTAAGTGATTTTAGAGTTTTTTAGGGTTTTGAGTTTAATTTAGGTTTTTTCCTTTAATTTAAATGGATTAAAGTGGTTTAAATGGATTTTATTTGATTTTGACTTTAATTACGATTTTCGCTTGATTAATTTGGATTTTAAGTGGATTTAGGTGGATTTAGTTGGGTTTTGTTTAATTTTGACTTTAATTATGGTTTTACTTGATTAATTAAGAATTTAAACGTTTTTAGGTGGATTTTGTTTAATTTTGGTTTTAATTGTGGTTTTACTTAATTAATTAGGGTTTTAGATGTTTTAAATGAATTTTATTTGGTTTTGATTCTTAATTATTGGTTTCCTCTTTGATTAGGTTAGAGTGGGCTTATGTGGGCTTAAGTAGGCTTGAGGGTTTAGGGTTTTGGTGAAGTTAGGATTTAGGGGTGGTTGTTGCAACTAGAGCATCTTCTAGAGGAGCCTGCTGCCAAGTGATTGCAAAATCGAGGTGTCTACACTGACATTGCTGGCCGATGGGAGGTGGGAGTCGACCGTGCACCTTCGTTAATGGAGGGCTGCGGAAGGTAGGCAATGCTAGGTAGGGTTGGAGTTAAGTAGGCTAAGGGGACTATGCTAGGCTAGACTGAGTGAGGGGGCACTGTCAACGGTGGATGATCGCCCTAGACCATCGGTTACTATGCCATCTGGCTATCGTCGGTGGTGCCAAGTTGGGCCATTGATTTGTCCTTGTCGTAACCTTGAATAAGCCTGTGATGTCATATCTAAAACCTGCATGTAACTCTGATTTCTCGATTCTATGTTTATTGGAAAATCAAATTTGCATTGCACTAGCCACAACCATAGCGTTCTGGCCTGTTTCTGATTTTTTGCACTTGATCGAAATATAATCTGCCTTGTTGTTTAGATGCCATTATAATTGATTACAAAACAGTTAGCTATGCTGCTTTCTCCTATTTAATATGCTTGTCCTACTACTTTAATACCATTACTGACTTGTTATGCTTGTCTACTTGTAGTCAAATCTAGAGTTTGCAATCTCCTAGGTGAGTGGAGCTGCTTCTAGTTCGTGAACTTAAAGCCATGGTGCTAGTTAACATGCCTCAAGGGTGGCACCATGGTTGTGGGCATCAGAGGGGTCGGTTGATAGTGCAGAGTCGATCGTGACTATGTAGGTACATGCAGAATTGAACTTTAAATTGTCTTTCCGCCTTTTGATGTGTTGAGGAACTTGACTTGCCATTTGAAATTCTACAGGAGTTTGGCAACTTCAAGGGACATCTGCTCAGCAAGACCCATATTTGCCAAAGGGACGATTTCGAGGTACACTGTTCCTTATGTTGATGATTCTCTGATTTGATTAATATAGGATTACTTATCCCATTTAACTGTTGTTATCAGGTGGGCAAACTTGTAGGGCAATGCGATACCTCTAGGCACCCATGCTCGTGCACTTTGAGCATCTACTAGGATTTCTTAGAGACTTCCTACTTCATTAGAGCCCATTTGGGAGCTTACTATAGATCCCAGCCATTCACAGGCACTACCAGTTTTTCTTGGCATTGGTGGAGTGTTGGCGATTCAAGACACATACTTTCCACCTGTCGTTCAGAGAGATGGCCCTTCTTCCGGACCACAGGGTATTGCTAATTGGTCTGGGTTTTGATGGGGAGCCCATAGTTGGAAAGATCACTCAAGGTTTATCCAAGGTTTCATGACTGTTGGCCCGAGAGCCACCTCAACTGACTCTCTCTTCCTAGTACTTCTACAATGTCTTGCTACAGGAGGGGAACAAATTCTGGTCGGATCCAACCCCATGATCGAGGGAGGCGGGATTTATTTTGCGCCACTTACATATGGAGTTACTGGGCCTGATCTTCTGCGACACCTCTGTATACTATGTGTCGGTTGATTCGTTGATGTATATTGCTGATGTGGACCAGCTGAGCCACTATGACTGGGGTGGCATAAACTATGCCTACCTACTATGTGGGCTGGATGAAGTGGTTCGGAAGAACCAGCGCTCCTATGTCGGGTTGTACTCGCTCCTAACAGTGAGTGTTGCAATTGCTATGTGTTTTCTTTATTTTACTACACTTTACTAAATTACTAATATGTGCTTTCTTGTAGTACTAGTGGATGGAGCATGTTAAGTGGGGTCATTATTTTTTTTGCCTTTGATAAGAGCTACTGCCTTTGCCCCGATAGTGGTGTAAACCTGACCATTGGGTCACCTTGGGCATTTACAGCTATGAGGCATACCGATATCTACTTGATCTACTAAGCATTGAGGATGTAGGCTTGCTTTAGTTCTTTTCTTTCTGTTTACTAAGTATGCCTTATAGATTTACCATTCTAATGCTTGAGTTGTTATTTCTGTTTTCCAGGTTGACTTGCGATCATTCGAGCATTACGAGAGAATTGACTGGGTGCCTTTGGACATTACTCGAGCTTTGAGGAGAAGGCAGATGAAATTCTACTACCTTAAACAGTCTGTGTATTACCTCCTGGGTTGCATTTTCCATTAGTTAGCGAATGAGTCTTGTATCTCACTTGTGCCTTCTACGGACATGGACTCTCGTGTTACCTCTCGCATGGTGGCTCAATCCGATATTGTTGTAGCTCTGTCCAAGAGGAGTCAGTATATCTTCAGCTTGGTTGGTTACGATGAGTACCTCTAGTGGCTTTAGCATGCGGTGAAGCCACATCTGTTCAAGGAGGAGCTACGGGAACAACAACGAGAGATGTCGTTCGCTGAGGACTAGATCCAAGTAAATTGTTGTCTTTTTGTAATTAAACTTGCCTTTGACACAATATACTATGCTCTAACACATCTACATGTGTTGGTTACAAGGATTCGAGGATAAATTAGTAGACTTCTACGAGCAGATGAGGCAAGCCAAGGTAATGCATTCGACGCTCTTTAGTGTAGCTTATAACTGTTCTTTTAATTTCTGTACAAAAGTGTAATATTATTGCCTAGTATCTGATGCTTTCCTTTGTTTCTTAGGCAGGATGGGAGGCATTCCTACAGGTATCTCTTTCAATAATAGCTTTTCTCTATTAAATAACTGCTCATTTGTATTTGATAATTGCTAAACCTTATAAATGCCTATTATTGACTTATTACTGAATTTTCAAGGTGTAGGCCCCCAAGTTGTGATAAATATAGGGAGTAGTAGAGAGTTTAGTCTCGAACTTGAGGAGAAGGACATCTCTAGTGATGAGGCCTTGCCTAGTGCTTCTAGCTCAGCCCTTAGTCCTTCTCGTGCTCGTGTAGCCTTAACTAGGACTACCAAGCAATTGTGCCGCAAAGCCAATTGCCAAATTACTCGCACCTCATAGAGGGGAAACGTAGACCCGGACGAGGAGCATAGACCTAGGGATGATTAGCTAGCCAGAAATTTGCTGTCTATCTCTGTCTTCTTTTAAACAACTCTGTAGTGTCCTATTGTTGACACTGTATGGATATTGTGATATTATTCAAACAACTCTTTGTGATAACTTGCTTGGTTCAAACTTGTGTGGAATGACTATTGCTTACTAGTGTATGACTTGAGCTGTGGTTTGCAAGTTTTTTTTCAAGCTTGTGCCAGTGAGGTGATCAAGGAAAACAATCTAATTTCTGCAAAATTTCCTGGATTTACCATGCGGCCAACCCACAATAGTTATCAACAGTACCTACACGTAATTGTCCCCCACTATGACAGTGCCTCTAGCTATCTGAATAGGGAAAATAAAGGGGCTCTAGACTCAACTATTGTATCATCTATGCCTGACTTTTCCATTTAATATAAACCAAGGAATTTCTTGTAATTATTGGTGTGTGGTTTATTAATGGTAAATCCAGTTTGTGTTTGTTGACTAGTGGGTTTGTTCTGCTTTGGGACCCGTGTTTGGGTGTGTTGCCCACATGGGCTTGGGCTTGGACCCAGTCAAAGAGCCAACAGTGCCTGTGACCCCCTGTTTTTCTTCTCTCCGTGCCCGTGACTTACGATCGGTCCTCTCCTATGCGTGTGGGCTAGCGGGAGGGCTACTCGTCCCATCCCTTCTGGAGCAGCGAGGCTGGTGGCAGACCGGCGTGCTTCGAGGGATGGTAGGCGCGGAGGTGGCTTTAAAGAGAGAGACGGGTCACGTGGGGATAGAGGGGAGAACTAGAGATAGAGGGCTAGAGGGAGTGCGGAGGCTGAGGAAGGGTAGCGCATCGGAGGAGATCGCGCGAGTGTAGGGGTTGGCTGGTGCCGTGCACCGCCGAAGCTTGAGGACACGCGAGGCTCGTCGAAGCTAGGTACGCGTCCTTCCTTCTGCTTCTTTTCCTCGGTTGAGGCATGTTAGGTTAAAGGAGAAAATCATGGAAAATGATGTTAAAAATCATGCAAATGTGAAGGAAATGTTGGGAATGAGAGGAATAATGTGGTTATGTTGATATCATGTTGATCCATGAGTGCTTTGTAAGATTTTCATGGGTATTCTTGAAGCATGCTACAGTGATCGTGTTTGGGCTTGATGCCTTTGTGATTTTCGATAGAACAGCATGCTTAGTGGTTTTATGATCGGATTGGGGGGGTTTTGAAGTAGACTTGGAGGTCTACACCCCATGTTTTATTGGTAATTTTCGTGGCATGTTTGATGGGTCCGATCCCTACTTCCACTTTGGGGAGAAGAAACGGCGAAGGTCGGGGTGATTTCTGCAATCGCAGAAATTCGGTATGCCAAACTGGATTCGGTATGCTAAAATGCTCCCAGGTGGTTCGCTGGACCACTGATTCGGACGACCGAAGCATTTCGGTCGACCGAATCAGGGGATTTCGAACGACCGGATGATTTCGGTCGACCGTTCTAGCGGGGGACTGGTTTACCTGACAGGGATTCAGAATGCCGAAATACTTCGATCGACCGAATCAGGGAATTTCTGTCGACCAGAACGAAATTCGGTATGCCGAATCAGGACCCTGAGCCATTATGGGAAATGTTTAGAAAAATGTTGATAAATATGGATAAATACATGATAAATGTATGAAATGCATGGAAAGGACTTGTGAGATGATGCATGCAAATATGTTATTCTTTTATGGTGTTTTCCATGAGATTTCGACACATGGCTTATGTGTGTGAATGTGGACCCATGTGAGGGGTGTTTGCATGGTACAATGACCATGAATGAATGTGTGGGTTTAATGACCACAGGTAATGAATTGATGCATGTTACATGTGATTTGCAAAGAGTTTTATGAAAGGAAAATGGTTTTGATAAATGTTTTGAAAAGACAAATTGCATATGATTTTAAAGAGATTAGAGGATATCGTAGGAACCACAATGAAACCAGGACTTCCCGACGAGGTAGTGAGACCTCTAGAGATGTCGAGGACGTGTCCTTGGTTGTGGTTGCCGAGTTTGCTGTCCGGGGTAGGAGCCTCGAGACTGTGGTGGTACTGTTGGGCTTGGGGTATGAGAGACCCAGACTACCCTCAGTGCCGGTGCTGGATGGGTCTGGGGTTAGAGTCCCCAGGTGCTCGGGCACCAGGGCGTCCCTAGGACGCACTCCGTGCTTGTACCCATGAGGGTACATTTTGAGGTTGCGGTCGAGGCAGTTGAACTCCTGTGCGGGGTGGTTCACCGCGGCACTGTAGTGTGGGTGTGGTGACATGGAATCCTCACCAGCTGCTTGTGGCCGGGTCGATCGCCTGTGGCCAGGGTGATGTGACCAGTTTTGGAATGGAAAAGTGTGGATTTGTGTGTGGACTAGTTCTTTGCCCGGATTTGTGATAAATTGTGCTAATGGTTTTAAATGATGTTTTGGGCTAGGAAACTAGATGGAATGATTTGCTTCTCCTGTGTTGAGTATAAAGGTTTATGAACGAGCATGAGGTTTTGAAAGAAAAGAAAAGAAAGTTTGAAATGCCATTGTTTTCCAAGTTTTTCTAATTGGACATGTGGTTTTGGCAATGGTAGTTTTCTAGCAATGTTTTTCGTGGGTTTTAGCGCTGTTTTGGGGCACGTACTAGGTGACATTCCTGTCACTCATGCGTGGTTTCCTTGTCCCCTTTGTTTCAGGTGCTCAGGTGTAGGAGTTGTCTAGTCTGGTGCATCGTTTTGAGCCACGTTTGCTGCACACAGGTCTGGGTGATTAGCTTTATTTATTTAATCCTGTTATTTAGATTCTTTTAGCTGCTCTTGGGCAGTTCTTGTACTGTTGTGTAGCACTGGGATGTTACAACTATCCGGTTAACCAACCGTAACTCCATGCTCTGGGGTTTTCTCACATCGCTGCACCTCCTTCTTGGTGTCTATTGCGAGTGATGATGCTGATGACCTCTAGGGTTGAGTTTTCTGTCACTGCATGAAATGGTGAGCCACTCCCATATTCTGTCCATGTCGTGCCTTCCTCCATGGCCCCTTTTTGTTCCCTTATTTAGACTCGTGCCATCTCAGTCTGCTATTCCTAGATTCATCACCATTTTCCTCGTGGCTTTCTATGGGTAGGGATACCCAACATTGGTTATGCCTATGCATTGCTTCGACATATTGCATTCTTGGATTGGGGGGCTCACTGCTGCAAATTGTAAGAGGCTCTGACTATGAGGCATCTCTACTAGGATTTTAAGCATCAAAGATGTCAAGGTGAGTGATACCTACTATGCACTACTACATGGTTCTTGAAGCCGTTGCATCATGTTTTCTACTTTGGCCAAGTTGAGCTGACATTGACTATGGAGGAAGTTCGATAGATCTGTGGTCTATCGAAGCTACTAGCACCCTTGATAATCATGCATCATGATGGATATGAGTCAGTTTTGAGTTAGTTGACTGGGCTCCCCACTGTCGACTGTAGGCGATAGTTGATTTGCATTGATGGTTTAGTCCCCATGCACCATTTGGACTATTTTGGCGAGATGATGTAGAGGTGTACTAAGTTAGGCGACGACCTGCGGCTCCGTAAGTTCATTACACGTTTTCTCAGGGAGTTGGTATTCAGCCATGGCCTTTGACTGTCATGTTGGCGTTGTCGAGATTGCACTAGTTGTGTCGACCTAGTAGATTGTTCTAACTCTTGTCATTTTGGCTAAGACATATTGGGGCATGGACCGAGTTTGCATCGATGTCGCCATTTCTATGGTTGTGTATGGTTGTGGGGCCTTGGTGTAGGTAGCATAGTGTCAATTTTACTGTCACTTGTGCGCTTCTTCTTTACTAACTTGCTATATGATAAGTTTGGCTAGTGACACATATGGGAGTGCTACTTCTATGCCCCCAGAGATATGCATTTGATGTATACTACAGTAACGGTCGTGCTTGAACCATCCCCAACGTCTGAAAATCTCACTAAAGATCGGGTGACATGGCGCATCATTTCGTCTGTTGCCGAGTTGTTTGCTGTATTCTTCATCAACACTAACATGCAGTTGATAGTGTTGCCTGGCTTCACTAAAGGGGTTGAGTAACATGCAATCCACGTTTCATGCCAGTTTGACTTCTACCAAGTCGCCTTCGAGTAGAGCCCCATGAGTGAGTTCTTTTGGCTAAAATCCTTTCAACTCTATCAACAAGAGAACTGAGTTATCGCGCTGGTTGCGTATCTAAGTCCACTCTTCTATTGTTGCCTAGGTGGAGGGTTCCAACTGCACTTTGGGATGCAGGACCCAAATTCAGGAGACCTGGCCGATTAGTGAGATTACAGTGGGTGTGACTCTGTTCAGTGATGCCAAGAGTTCTAATAGACCTCGGAAAACTTGGCACGTGTGCTGAGAAGGAATGTAATATGCTCTTCATGGATAGCAAGGATTATGTATTATGATTTGAAAATGTAAACTTAAAACTTGATTCAAGCACCTTTATGTTCCTTTGATATTTGTTTGCTCAATCATGTGTATGCCTGCTCTTTTGTCATGCTCAATCATGCTAGGAAAGTAGCAACCGAACTGATCTCATATATTTGCTCTGGCCCATCTACGTGCCTCACACTCGGGAGCTACCTATGGTCCTTCCCTACCCAGCCTATCCACGACCTTCAGATGTCAAGAGGGCTATGAAGTCATTCCATCCCGATTCATTATAAGAGCTACTTAAAAGGTCCTTATCTATGACTTTCTCAGACCACAAGAGTTTCCTTGAAGGTCCTCATCTATGACTCACTCGGACCCACTGTCTTGGATTTAACAACATGCTTCTGAAATGACAGCTTTTCATTTCTTATGCTTGGTTACTTTTGAGTGCTCGCACTAATGTAGGTTTAGTCCACCATGGTGAAGAGAAGATATCAAACTTGTTCTAAGTGTAAAATCAATGCTCTCACTTGTGCCAGTCAATTGACTTGCCCTTCGATGGAGATGTTGGTTGAATGCAGTCTAACCTGAAGGTAGTTGACATGCCCCTAACAAAGAATGAACTGTCAGGTAAGCCTAACCAGAAAGTAGGTGACATGCCCCTGGTTAAAGACAAACAACCAGTGAGGTCTAACCAGAAAGTAGCTGACATGCCCTTGGTGGAAGACGCTGGAGGGTTCTACCAAAAGGCAGCTGACATCCCTTGGTCAAAGATATCCTTTTGCTGAGTTGTAACCATAAAGGTAGCTAACATACTCTTGGTTAACATAAAGCAAAGCCTCATAAAGCCATGATAGAATGTGATTGCAGAAGGATCGGGATGTAGATGAATGGATGATGTATGTCTTATTGTATTGCCTTTAGTATTGGAAGGCTTTTATTGCCAGCTTGATATGGAAAAGGGAAAATCCCTTGACTCCAAGGACTCTATTTGGATGCCTAGGTGGCTGGTGACTCTTTGGGGTGGGGTGTCATGATTTGGTAGTGATTCGTTGGGTGGTGATGAAGTCTGAGCTCCATGTCAAACTTCTTGGGCCTCACACCTACTTTTTTTTAGAATAGTCTATATATTTTTTCTCCCACATAGGCATGCGGATTCACTTTATCCTTGATTTGGAGGTACAAAGGCCTGGCTTAATAATAGGGAGTTGCAATGAAGGGGTCGCTAGTCCCATTGGCAATGTTGGCTTCCTAGGCGGACTTCAACTCCTCTCCAAGTTTTGAGGTAACAGTAGAGCTACTCTATCTGCCTCTCTCTCTAGGACTCACTTTTGTCTACAACTTCTTTTTTCTTATTTTTTTGTGCCCTTGCACGTGTATAACTTTTTCTAGCTCATGTTCTTGCTCTCCCCCTAACATTTTGTTTCCCTTCGAAAGTGTTTGACCCTAGGGAGTTTGGCTGCTTCGCCCAACTCTCAATTAGTGGTGGCTCCCTCTCTTACTAGGTTATCTAGATAGTGTCATTTAAGGAGGTGACTGTAACAACTTCTAAGTCGCTACCACACAACCTAACTACACAATTTCATTTTTCTTTTTATCTTTTTATTACAATTAAAAATTATACTAATTATATAGCTAGGCCAAAGTGCACTCAATAGAAATAAATCTAATAAACCATAGAAATAAAACTAAACTAAACTAAACACTCACCAGAATCTCTGATGTGTGGCTCCTCCTATGTGCATTAGCAATCCAATAGCTCCTATTCCTGCACTTGCCAAAATAGAAACCAAAAGCATACATGAGTGACCACTCAAAACGATCACTTAACACACATCCCACATAACAACTCGACACACCACACCGAGGAAGCAGGTGTAACTACGCCCCACGCAAACAAGCACAACCATCCCACCTAGATGTTGCAATACCACAATGAGAAATCCACTATTGCCTAATAGGCAACAAAACCTCAAAATCATGTCTTTAAAACTATTCTTTTCTTTTTGAAACCATATGCATGCTCTTTGAAAACAATTATGCACACTTGACATGGCCACTGTCGCCAAATTAAGCCAAAAAGCTAGACCAAAGCACACAGCCTAATTCCACATGCTCTTTGTGTAGATCAGACAACTAATGGTGTTTGAACGCTCTCTATAGCATTCAGAACACCCACAACAACCACAAAACACGAGCTACAAAGCCTCCACCCTGCACATGACGATCTCCTCTAGACCCAAGCAACAACACTGAAGCCATGGAGCCACTACTCCCAAAACACAATGCTACATTGACGCAACACAAATGACACATTAGCGCAACACCATGGCCTTCACCAGGTCCAAAATCACTGACCCATTACTCCAAAACACCATGCCACACTAGCGCAGCACCATGACCTCCTTTAGGCTCAAAACTACAAACAAATGCGTTGTACTGTCTAGGGCTAAGTAGTCAATACTGGCTACAAATAGTTCATCGAGGATCGACTGTGATGTTTGCACTGCCATGAACAACCACCCTGTGGAGGAGTTTGTCTGTTTTGTAGTCCTACCACTTGTAGGACCCTCACAAGCTAACCCCACCTAGGAAAGCTATTCACCCCACATGGGCAAGCCATCCTATCACTCAGGATAAACCACAATGTACGCCTATCGGCATCCTCAACTCAATACCTGGGATAACAAGAGCATCACACCTCCACCCTCAGACAATACCCCAAACGACAACCACCAACTCAACAAAACGCATGGACCTTAACCTAGCCAGTAGCTAGTAGCTCATAACTTTAGGGAAATCATCCATCCCTGAAGCTCAGCCAAAAGCATCGGTCTCTTGGTCTTATAAAACCACAAAATACTCGGACCACACCATATGCAAACGACTCATGACCCTGGAGGTATTATTTATCCCTCGAAGACCGTTGAGAGCATCGGTCTCTTGGTCCCTAGAAATCCTTTTTTAAAAGTATTTGCAAATCAATGCATTTCTCTTTCAAAAACTTCTTGGAAAATCATTTTGAAAACAATAAAATATCCTTTCAAAATCTCACAAAACACCATGCCCATAATCGACAACAAAACAAAAATCGAAAACCCATATTCCAAAACCATAACTTTAACAACTTCTCTATCAACCCCAAAAATCTCACCATAGAAGTCCTTGAGTTCCAAAGCACTTCGCTCGTCGCATGAAAGCAACCTAAGCAAAACACCCAACAAAAGTATCTTCTAGGTATCCAACTCACCTAGAAGACACCATACTAGAACAACCACAACCAAAACTCTATGCTCTGGTGCACAGATGTATGATGCCTATTGGCTAATGTTCTTTGAGAGAATAGTTAGATCAGAGTCAAATACTTGGTACAATGCCACTAAATACTACATTTACCGCACCACACACAAAAACACACAAGCCCTAAACCTAGGGATGACATCATGATCCCTAAAGTCCATTCTAAATTAACTAGGAAAGGCTAATTATCTCTAAATTATATCATCCTTTATTCTACTCATACCGTAGGAGGACATTTGCTGATTCATTTTAGGACAACCCTACAATCAATTCAATGATTATCTTACTCATTTATGCCATTATATTTATCTCCTCAGGATATATACATACATACATACATACATATATATATCTATATATATATATATATAGGGAAAAGTTTAGTTAAGGACATGTCCTCATTTTAGCATTTTAAGGACAACTCCAAAAACACATATTAAGGATTCAAATTCAAAATCCATTCCATGGATCTTGATGCACTTCATTTAG
>JAMKQA010034261.1:0-14676 GCA_024699735.1 Posidonia australis | reverse complement strand
CATGTTAAACACAGATTTCATGAATCATACAGCAAAAAAACATCATATATTATGAATTTTAAAGCATGTTCTATCACATTTTAAGAATGGCATTCAAAAGAAAAAGAGGTGATAGAAAGCCTACCTCTTATGATGTTTCCTTCTTGAACTACTAGAAATAAGATGATCCTTGTTGCTTTGGAAGGACCAAGAGTGCTCTAGGATGCAAGGAGGAGCTCCAGAACACAAATATTGGTTGTTGGGTGGAAGGAGGAACTCTTGCAAAAAGCTTGCTCAGTGTAGATCTATTTCTCAGATTTCAGCACTAGAATTCTCTCCCAACAAAGGTGTCTTCGAATGGCTGCTATGGAGGTCCTTTTATAGGGATCCAAGGAAAGGTTACTCATGAGAAACAAAGGGACTTGCAAACGAAAAGCCTCGAATATTCGTTGGCACATTCGTTTGCAAGAGTAACAGCCCGGAAGGTGGATGGTCTGCAGTCGCAGCTTGAAAACGGCTGGGCGCCTGCTTGGTGAGCCAGTGATGTGCGCCTACTTGGTGAGCCAGTGATGTGCGCCTGGAAGGTGCGCCCACAAGGTGCACCTATGAGGTGCGCCTGGTTGGTGCGCCAACTCAGCTCACAAAATCTCTGGACTCTGGCTTGCTAATAGGTTTGGGGCTTGGTTTAAGGGCTGATCACATCCAAAGCAACATGAGGATACTCATCTCTGGGTTACCTCAAAATCGAGGTGTCTACACTATGCCACAACACATGTACATGACATATTGCATGTCGTTTGTTGTGATACTTGCTTTTATTCACTACTTGTGAGCATTACATTAGCACATGCTATATTTATGTCTTTTGCTTGATTGATTGATTGTTTGGATGTCATGATTGTGTATTTTCTTCTCCTTTCATTGTATTTGCCATGATTAGGAGAGTAGAGATAGGTTTGCCTCCCTATCTGGTTAAAATAAAACACACAAACTCAGACAAACAAATAATAAGGCATAACTAGAGACAAATGCTCACAATTCCCCATGGTGTAATAAAACGAAAGTAAAAGACACAATAGCATTTGTCCATGAATGATCATTTTAGAAAGCTTGCATCTTCTCCTCTGAGTCTACCCACAGTTTATGAAGGACAATTCTAGTAACCCGTTCTATAGCTTTGGTGTAGGGCACCTTGCTAGTTTGTCCCCCTTGTCGGGGGTCGTGATAGTGCTAGTAGAGGGTACAGCTCCATGCTACTGCAGGAGACGAGGCTACCGACGCACCACCCGTTCACTGTCTGCACTTCGGCGAAGATTTAGAACGGGAACCTTACTTTTCTAACCAAAGTCAAAACCTAAAACCCATGAGTGCGTTCTGTGTGGTACGCCCCATATGGGACATGCATGGTGAAAGAGAGCACTTAGGACATTCATCCGCATTGTGTGTCATTGCATACCACATTAATAACTCACATTTGTTTTTGCGTCGTTGTTTAGGTTCTGATACCTGTTTCTCTTGCCTGTTTTCTCAAGTAGCTTGTTGCGAGGTCCTCAACTAGGAGCTCTGATGCCACCATTGTGGGCGGCCTCCGGCAGTTGGTTTCTCTTGCCTTTTTCGAGCTATTGGTCACTTTTTGACTGTAGCATGTCTTAGAGCTCGTACGTTTCTCTTTTACCGTAGCTCCATTCATTTCACTTGTGGTTAGCCATGGCCCTACAGACCTGCAAGCCTCCAATTATTGATTTGAAAAGGGATCCACATTCAGATCCTCCATCCCTCACTTTGACTGCTTCTTCTTCCCATTATGCGTCCCTATTTGGGAATCATAGAGGATCCCTGTCTCCTTTTCCAGGATAGTAGCAAACACAAGCCATTCTAGGGCCCGTCACTGAGTCTATTGTGGTGACTACCACGTGGGTCCCAGATGTCCTGCCAACAGCACCCTATCTCTTGGGCCTTCCTATTTCAGGAGTTCAACCAGCTGCAGTTACATCTGTTTTAGGGGCCATTCCTATTCCACTCTTGCCTTCTGACCTATCTTTTGATGGGTCTTCGGTCACACAGGCTCAGTACTTAAGAGCTTTGCCCGAGGGTTCGAGCGCATGACCCTTTCTCTTGATCCTATTGAGGGTCCTCTTCTTTTGGCCTTTGAGGTTCCAGTGCAGACCACTATAGCATTGCAGGCTCACCCCACTTTACCATCGCCCTAGCATCAAACTACTCCAGCGATGGGGGAGTTATCTTTGCCTCCTGCACCACAACTGCATTGGTCACAGCATGCATCACAGTCATTTAAGAACCATTCCATTAGTTGAGTGAGAGTATGCCATTTATCAAGTCTGTCGCCCGGAGCTGTACCAGTGCCGTAACTTTTGCTCTTGCGCTCAACACCACACACAGCAAAGCATACTTAAAACCCACCTCAGCATTAGGATCAGGTACAAACACGTAGGTCATTAATACACACTAGGTGCACACCATCCACTATCAAGCCAGTGCATCTTGTTGCATTGGCTCGGTTAGGACAGCAACCTAAGAAGAAACGAGGCTGTCGCGTTGAAAGATACTACACACCACTAGGCTAGTCATTGAGCGCTATTTTTCCTCGTGTCGTGTCGCTTTTGAGACTCCCGGATCAACGTCCCCCACCAACCCCACTCCCTCGGGGCACTCGACTAATAATTGCCACACTCTACGGGATGTCGTTCAGACTTTGATTGACAGTGGGACCTTTGTTGTTGGCACAACACCCACATCCATGTCTTTGTCCTGACCAGCATCTAGGTCAACACGCATTACACATCCACACACTACCGTTGAGTCGACACATCATGTTATGTCAGTTCAATAAGGGCAGCAACAATGGTGAAAGCGACCTTGCCATAGGGAAAGCGACTTCACTCCACTAGGAAAGTCGTTGAGTGACATCTTTCCCAAAGTTGCGCCATTCCTGTAGCTACCGGAGATTTGCCCACCACTAGACCCGCTTCGTAGGTGGTATAAGGCAAACTTATTCTGCCAATTCCATCGCACCCGTGGACATTTGACAAACAAGTGTTACACTCTTCAAAATGCTATCCAGGAGTTGATTGACAATGGAGACATTGTCGTCAACTCAACGGAAGCAGCACATACATTCACCTTCACCCACACCTACACGTGCATGTGCACACCCTCGAATAGCAGACCTTACCTTGTTTGAGCCGATAAGCTCCGAGGATGCTCAAAGTTCATGGGTTTCTTTTTCTTTTTCTCCCAGCTCTTTCTTGGGGAATCCATCAGGCCTCATCTGCCTAGTTTGTCCTCTCTCAACTTCTATCCAGCAGCACACACATATGTCGCTCTTGTTTTTGTTCCTCATTAGCCTAGTTTGTCCTCTTGTCTTTTCTCAGTTCTATACAATGATACTCACGTGTACCACTCTTGTTCTTGTTCCTTTACGAGATGTTTAACCTAATGTTTTCCAGTTTGCCATGCACTGGTCTGACCAAGCACGTGAAAATACCCTAGATCAAGTAGGAGACAACTGTCATAGCAAATATCAACTCCAACAAAGATACAGTCTTAATGCCACCAGTAGATTCAACATTCACAATGATAGTCTCAGTTTCAATAATGGTTTTGATTGCCTCTGTTACATCTGCCTTGATTCTGGTTTCCAGTGGCACTGCTAGGAATTACTTTAAACCCCAAAGGCATCGACAAAATAGCAACAACAAGGACTGGAGCTGTATCTTTTTTCCTTTGCTTCCTTTGTTTTTCTTTTTGCATCACCATATATCAAAACACAAAAAAATAGAAAAAGTACAAAAAAATGAAGAAAAAAAAACACAAAATAGAAAAACATCAAGAACAATTCAAAATTATAGTTTGCTTGCCAATAACATTCTACCCAAAGATGAAAAATTGGAAAAGCTCGCCTATGTCAGAATGGATTATCCCTCCTCAATTGTCACTGCTTAGATGACCAAGTTAGCAAGGGAGCCACTAAACATCAAAGCCAGACGAAATGTCCAAGCTCCGCAAGGATCCTACACCTACAAAAGGGTGATAAAATGTTAGGGATGACTGAGAGTGTGAGCCAGAAAAGAAAACATACATTCGCAATGGCATAAAAGAATAGAGAAGATAGAAGTCAAATACAGAAGTCAGCCCATAAGTGAGGGGCGTTCGTTATAGCTCTACCCATACTGTACCTTGGAGAGGAGTTGGAGTATGTGCTTAGTCAAATCACACCTTTGAGGGACTGACCCACCATCTTCCAATAAAGGCCTCTTGAGTAAATCGAGCACTTATTACCTCCAAGTCAAGGTTAGAGTGAAACTGCACATCTTTGAGGGAGTAAAAGAAAAGACAATTGTATTGAAAAGAAAAAGCAGGTGTAGGACCTTAAAGAGTTTGGCATGGAGCCAGGTCCGTTACACTACCTTATAGCGAGTTCAAGTGCCACCACTACCCAGTGAGAGCCACCAATGACTTGCAAATCTCTGTAGTGACAATTAAGTCGAAGGTGTCATCCTCCTCGAACAGGCATACAACTTTCCAACCTAGCTGAGGGCAAACAAACAGCTGAACTAAACAAGAAAATGATCTAGGCAATGAACTCAATGAACGGGAAAAGCAATAAATGAAACTAAAATAACACTTAATCCACAACAATAATAATAATCATCACAATTTTGCTTGGGTGAATGTTTTTCTTTGGATCTGTTCAATAGGGTTTTCCCAATGGCTTTTAGCCAAGGATTTGTCAGCCACACTTTGGTTAAAGTGCATATACAACCATGGCACCATTTAGTGCACAAACTATATGGACTTGCAGAATCAACAGTGTGATAGCAATTCCTCTGCAACAGTTCTGGTGTGGTAAATAGTATTTGGGGATTGCCTGAAGTCAAGACAGCCAAGTACATGTTTGCAGTCGAGCACAATGGCACAATAAGTAGCAGAACAGAGAATAGCCATCCTAAGACAGACTACGATTTATCACATTACATCCTACCATTGGAGTATAAGTCAGGATAGTGGATGAATATATATGTCTCCAATCAGTAAACAACTGTGTCGCTGGCCTCAACCAGAATCGGCCTTCACCATTTCGGTGGTTCAGAGTGTGCCCATAGTCACAGTCTAATCCTCAAGCCTTTACATCTTCAAGTGGTGCCCAACACTTCCCATGCTAGCCTGGCTTGATGCCAGGGGTATCTGTTTCACCTTGGTATCTTCTGACCTGCCTTTTGTTTTTATTGAGCATCATTCACCTTTTAAGCTAGGGGCATGTCAACTGCTTTCTAGCTAGGCTCACACATTCTGCTATTTGGTTCATCATGGGCAAGTCAGTTGTTCCTTGATCAGGACCCACACGTCAAATGGTTAGCGGAGACAATAGCATGACTGTGGACTCCACGCAGCAACCCAGAATTCGGCAAATACAATCAAGAGAATGTCCTAAAGTAGCACGGTCAAATATAGAGCTATCAAAACACCATGATTGAGTAGAACACATCCTAGACATGCCAGTTAGAGGCAAGCTACAGTCCTAATCAAAGGCCTTTATCAAGTTGCTACAATTCCGTGTGTCTTCAAAGTACAATACAGGAAAGCAATTGGGTATACATACTTCTACTCACTAGATAAATGTGTCACTTGCTTTGACTAATGACTGTCTCATTGACTTCGATGGTTCAAGGAACATCTATAGTTATAATCTGGCTCCTGAAACTCCACCCTCACAAATGATGTCCAGTTAGTGCAATACCAGGGGCATGTCGGCTGCTCTTTGGTCAAAAGTCACATATCATGTCCTGACAGAACACCGATTAATATGTAACTAAACCATAGTCTTAGACCAAGGGCATGTTAGTTGTTCTTTGGTCAAATGTCCCATAATAGGCGCTCGATAAAACACCAAGACAGAGCCTTCAGCCAGGGGCATGTAAGCTACTTTGTGGAAAAGGGGATTGTTTTGGGAACGCTTGGTGCAAATTATCTTCCAAATGATGGTCAGTGCACCTTCATATAAAGAAGCGACATTCATTAGAGCTGGGGCATCGTTGGCATGTCACAAACATTCTGAATTCGCAACGACATTGGGCATAGACAACAAATCTCAACTGCTTCAACTGATATTCCCCACAACAGCGACGATCCAAGGTGCACTGGTACTTAAATAAGATCCCCTTGGCAAATCCTTTTGGCTAAACATTTGGTCAGGACCCCTACATCCTTGTCTCACTGATTCGACTCCGGAAGGACAGAGTTCAAAACATTCACCTTGACTTCACTCCAAGATCGATGAAATCATTCTCCTTGTGGTCGGTAAGTCCGAAACTTACCATTCCCCCTTTGGTCGGTAAGTCCGAATCTTACCATTCTCCATTAGGTCGGCAAGTCCGAAACATGCCATTCTCTACTCTTGGTCAATAAGTTGGAAACATACCATTCTCTCTCTACTCGGTAAGTTAGAAATTTGCCATTTTCCCTTCTTGGTCGGTAAGTTCGAAACTTATCATTTTCTTTTTGGTCGATAAGTCCAAAACTTACCATTTTACCTTTGGTCGGTAAGTCCAAAACTTAATATTCTCCCTTTGGTCAGCAAGTCCGAAATATTGCCATTTTCCCTTTTGGTCGGAATGTCCAAAACATACCATTCTCCCTTTGGTTGACAAGTCCGAATCTTGTCATTTTCCCTTTGGTCGGTAACTCTGAAACTTACCATTCGCTCTTCGGTCGGTAAGTCCAAAATTTACCATTCTTTCTTTGGTCGACAAGTCCGAAACTTGCCATTTTCCCTTCTTGGTCGGTAAATTCGAAACTTACCATTCTCTCTTTGGTCGGTAAGTCCAAAACATACCATTCTCCCTTTGGTCAGCAAGTCTAAAACTTGCCACTTTCCCTTCTTGGTCGGTAAGTCTGAAACTTACCATTCTCCCTTTGGTCAGTAAGTTCGAAACTTATAATTCACCCATTGGTCGGTAAGTTTGAAACTTACCATTTTCCCTTTGGTCGGTATGATCGAAACTTACCATTTTTCCTTTGGTTAGCAAGTCTGAAACTTACCATTTTCCCTTTGGTCGGCAATTCCGAAACTTACCATTTTCCCTTTGTTCGGTTAGTCCGAAACTTACCATTCTCCCTTCGGTAGACGAGCCCAAAAGTTGCCATTTCCTTTTTTTTGTTGGTAAATCCGAAACTTACCATTCTCCCTTTGGTGGGTAAGTCCAAAACAAACCATTGTCTCTTTGGTCGACAAATACGAAAATTGCCATTTTCCCTTCTTGGTTAGTAATTCTGAAACTTACCAGTCTCTCTTTGGTCAACGAGTCCGAAAATTGCCACTATCCCTTCTTGGTCGGTAAGTCTGAAACTTACCATTCTCAATTTGGTCGGCGAGTCCGAAACTTGCCATTTTTCCTTCTTGGTCGGTAAGCCTGATACTTACCATTCTCTCTTTGGTCAGTAAGTCCGAAACTTACCATTCTCCCTTTGGTAGGCAAGTCCAAAACTTGCCATTTTCCCTTCTTAGGCGATAAGTCAGAAACTTACCATTCACCCTTTAGTCGATAAGTCTGAAACTTATCATTCACCCATTGGTCGGTAAGTCCGAAACTTACCATTTTCCCTTTGGTCGGCAAGACCTAAACTTACCATTTTCCCTTTGGTCGGCAAGTCCAAAACTTAACAGTTTCCCATTGGTCGGCATGTCCGAAACTTACCATTCTCCCTTTGGTCGGTGAGTCCAAAACTTGCCATTTCACTTTCTTGGTTCGTAAATCCGGAACTTACCATTCTCCCATTGGTCGGTAAGTCTGAAACTTACCATTCTCTCTTCGGTCGGCAAATCCGAAACATGCCATTTTCCCTTCTTGGTCGGTTAATTCTGAAACATACCATTCTCCCTTTGGTCAATGAGTCAGAAAATTGTCATTTACCCTTCTTGGTCGGCAAGTCCGAAACTAACCATTCTCCATTTGGTCAACAAGTCTGAAACTGGCCATTTTCCCTTCTTCGTCGGTAAGTTCGAAACTTACCATTCTCCCTTTGGTCGATAAGTCTAAAACTTACCATTTTCCTTTTGGTCGGTAAGTCCGAAGCTTGCCATTTTCCCTTCTTGGTCTGTAAGTCTGAAACTTACCATTCTCCCTTTGGTCGGCAAGTCCAAAACTTGCCATTTTCCCTTTAGTCGGTAAGTCTGAAACTTGCCATTTTCCCTTCTTGGTCTGTAAGCCCGAAACTTACCATTCTCCCATTGGTCGGTAAGTCCAAAACTTGCCATTTTCCCTATGGTCGGTAAGTCCGTAACTTACCATTTTCCCTTTGGTCGACAAGTCTGAAACATATCATTTTCTCTTTGGTCGGTAAGTCCGAAACTTGCCATTTTCCCTTCATGGTCGGTAATTCCGAAACTTACCATTATTTCTTTGGTCGGTAAGTCCGAAATTTGTCGTTTTCCCTATAGTCGGTAAGTCCGAAACTTACCAATCTCCCTTCGGTGGACAAGTCCAAAACTTGTCGTTCTCCCTTCTTAGTCGATAAGTCTGAAACTTACCATTCAACTTATGGTAAGTAAATCCGAAACATGCCATTTTGCCTTCTTGGTCGGTAAGTCCGAAACATACCATTCTCCCTTAGTCAGTAAGTCCAAAACTCACCATTCTCTCTTTGGTCAGCAAGTCCGAAACATGCCATTGTCCCTTCTAGGTTGGTAAGTCCGAAACTTACCATTCTCCCTTTGGTCGGAAGTCCGAAACTTGCCATTTTCCCTTCTTTGTCGCTATGTCCAAAACATACCATTCTTCCTTTGGTCGGTAATTCCTAAACTTGCCATTTTCCCTTCTTGGTCAGTAATTTCGAAACTTACCATTCTCCCTTTGGTCGGCAATTTTGAAACTTGCCATTTTACTTGCAATTTTCCCTTCTTTGGTTGTAAGTCTAAAACTTACGATTCTCCATTTGGTCAGCGAGTCCGAAACTTGCCATTTTCCATTCATAGTCGATGTGTCCGAAACATTCCATTCTCCCATTGGTGGGTAAGTCTGAAACTTGCCATTTTCCCTTTGGTGGGCAAGTCTGAAACTTGCCATTTTCCCTTCTTAGGTGATAAGTTAGAAACTTACCATTCTCCCTTTGGTCGGTAAGTCCGAAACTTATCATTCACCCATTGGTCGGTAAGTCCGAAACTTACCATTTTCCCTTTGGTCGGCAAGACCTAAACTTACCATTTTCCCTTTGGTCGGCATGTACGAAACTTACAAGTTTCCCATTGGTCAACATGTCCAAAACTAGCCATTCTCCCTTTGGTCGGTGAGTCCAAAACTTGCCATTTCACCTCTTGGTTCATAAATCCGGAACTTACCATTCTCCCGTTGGTCGATAAGTCTGAAACGTACCATTCTCTCTTTGGTCGGCAAATCTGAAAGTTGCCATTTTCCCTTGTTGGTCGGTAACTCCGAAACTTACCATTCTCACTTTGGTCAGCGAGTCCGAAAATTGTCATATACCCTTCTTGGTCGACAAGTGCGAAACTAACCAATCTCCATTTGGTCGGCAAGTCTGAAACTTGCCATTTTTCCTTCTTGGTCGGTAAGATCGAAATTTACCAATCTCTCTTTGGTCGATAAGTCTGAAAGTTACCATTTTCCTTTTGGTTGGTAAGTTTGAAACTTGCCATTTTCCCTTCTTGGTCTGTAAGTCCGAAACTTACCATTCTCCCTTTGGTCGGCAAGTCCAAAACTTGCCATTTTCCCTTTGGTCGGTAAGTCCGTAACTTACCATTCTACATTTGGTCAATAAGTCTGAAACTTACCTTTTTCCCTTTGGTCGGTAAGTCCGGAACTTGCCATTTTCCCTTCTTGGTCTGGAAGCCCGAAACTTACCATTCTCCCATTGGTCAGCAAGTCCAAAACTTGCCATTTTCCCTATGGTCGGTAAGTCCATAACTTACCATTCTCCCGTTGGTCAATAAGTCTGAAATTTACCATTTTCTCTTTGGTTGGTAAGTCCGAAACTTGCCATATTCCCTTCATGGTCAGTAAGTCCGAAACTTACCATTATTCCTTTGGTCAGTAAGTCCAAAACTTGTCGTTTTCCCTATGGTCGGTAAGTCCGAAACTTACCAGTCTCCCTTCGGTGGACTAGTCCAAAACTTGTCGTTCTCCCTTCTTGGTCGGTAAGTCTGAAACTTACCATTCAACTTTTGGTAAGTAAATCCGAAACATGCCATTTTTCCTTCTTGGTCGGTAAGTCTGAAACATACCATTCTCCCGTAGGCAGTAAGTCCAAAACTTGCCATTCTCTCTTTGGTCAGCAAGTCTGAAACTTGCCATTCTCCCTTCTAGGTTGGTAAGTCCGAAACTTACCATTATCTCTTTGGTAGGAAGTCCGAAACTCGCCATTTTCCCTTCTTTGTCGCTATGTCCAAAACATACCATTCTTCCTTTGGTCAGTAAGTCCTAAACTTGCCATTTTCCCTTCTTGGTCAGTAATTTCGAAACTTACCATTCTCCCTCTGGTCGGCAATTCTGAAACTTGCCATTTTACTTGCGATTTTCCTTTCTTGGGCTATAAGTCTGAAACTTACCATTCTCCATTTGGTCGGTGAGTTTGAAACTTGTCATTTTCCATTCATAGTCGATGTGTCCGAAACTTACCATTCTTCCATTGGTGGGTAAGTCCGAAACTTGCCATTTTCCCTTTGGTGGGCAAGTCCGAAACTTGCCATTTTCCCTTCTTAGGCGATAATTCAGAAACTTACCATTCTCCCTTTGGTCGGTAAGTCTGAAACTTATCATTCACCCATTGGTCGGTAAGTCCTAAACTTACCATTTCCCCTTTGGTCGGCAAGACCTAAACTTACCATTTTCCCTTTGGTCAGTAAGTCCGAAACTTACCAGTCTCCCTTCGGTGGACTAGTCCAAAACTTGTCGTTCTCCCTTCTTGGTCGGTAAGTCTGAAACTTACCATTCAACTTTTGGTAAGTAAATCTGAAACATGCCATTTTTCCTTCTTGGTCGGTAAGTCTGAAACATACCATTCTCCCTTAGGCAGTAAGTCCAAAACTTACCATTCTCTCTTTGGTCAGCAAGTCTGAAACTTGCCATTCTCCCTTCTAGTTTGGTAAGTCCGAAACTTACCATTATCCCTTTGGTAGGAAGTCCAAAACTCGCCATTTTCCCTTCTTTGTCGCTAAGTCCAAAACATATCATTCTTCCTTTGGTCAGTAAGTCCTAAACTTGCCATTTTCCCTTCTTGGTCAGTAATTTCGAAACTTACCATTCTCCCTATGGTCGGCAATTCTGAAACTTGCCATTTTACTTGCGATTTTCCCTTCTTGGGCTGTAAGTCTGAAACTTACCATTCTCCATTTGGTCGGTGAGTCTGAAACTTGTCATTTTCCATTCATAGTCGATGTGTCCGAAACTTACCATTCTCCCATTGGTGGGTACGTCCGAAACTTGCCATTTTCCCTTTGGTGGGCAAGTCCGAAACTTGCCATTTTCCCTTCTTAGGCAATAATTCAGAAACTTACCATTCTCCCTTTGGTCGGTAAGTCCGAAACTTATCATTCACCCATTGGTCGGTAAGTCCTAAGCTTACCATTTCCCCTTTGGTCGGCAAGACCTAAACTTACCATTTTCCCTTTGGTCAGTAAGTCCGAAACTTACCAGTCTCCCTTCGGTGGACTAGTCCAAAACTTGTCGTTCTCCCTTCTTGGTCGGTAAGTCTGAAACTTACCATTCAACTTTTGGTAAGTAAATCCGAAACATGCCATTTTTCCTTCTTGGTCGGTAAGTCTGAAACATACCATTCTCCCTTAGGCAGTAAGTCCAAAACTTACCATTCTCTCTTTGGTCAGCAAGTCTGAAACTTGCCATTCTCCCTTCTAGGTTGGTAAGTCCGAAACTTACCATTCTCCCTTTGGTAGAAAGTCCGAAACTCGCCATTTTCCCTTCTTTGTCGCTATGTCCAAAACATATCATTCTTCCTTTGGTCAGTAAGTCCTAAACTTGCCATTTTCCCTTATTGGTCAGTAATTTCGAAACTTACCATTCTCCCTACACTCGGCAATTCTGAAACTTGCCATTTTACTTGCGATTTTCCCTTCTTGGGTTGTAAGTCTGAAACTTACCATTCTCCATTTGGTCGGTTAGTCTGAAACTTGTCATTTTCCATTCATAGACGATGTGTCCGAAACTTACCATTCTCCCATTGGTGGGTACGTCCGAAACTTGCCATTTTCCCTTTGGTGGGCAAGTCCGAAACTTGCCATTTTCCCTTCTTAGGCGATAATTCAGAAACTTACCATTCTCCCTTTGGTCGGTAAGTCCGAAACTTATCATTCACCCATTGGTCGATAAGTCCTAAACTTACCATTTCCCCTTTGGTCGACAAGACCTAAACTTACCATTTTCCCTTTGGTCGGTAAGTCCGAAACTTACCAGTCTCCCATTGGTCGGCATGTCTGAAACTTGCCATTCTCCCTTTGGTCGGTGAGTCCAAAACATGCCATTTCACCATCTTGGTTCGTAAATCCGGAACTTACCATTCTCCCATTGGTCGGTAAGTCTGAAACTTACCATTCTCTCTTTGGTTCACAAATCTGAAACTTGCCATTTTCCCTTCTTGGTCGGTAACTCCGAAACTTACCATTCTCCCTTTGGTCAGCGAGTCCGAAAATTGTCATTTACCCTTCTTGGTCGGCAAGTCTGAAACTAACCATTCTCCATTTGGTCGGCAAGTCTGAAACTTGCCATTTTCCCTTCTTGGTCGGTAATTCGAAACTTACCATTCTCCCTTTGGGCAACAAGTCTGAAACTTACCATTTTCCTTTTGGTTGGTAAGTCCGAAACTTGCCATTTTCCTTTCTTGGTCTGTAAGTCCGAAACTTACCATTCTCCCTTTGGTCGGCAAGTCCAAAACTTGCCATATTCCCTTTGGTCGGTAAGTCCGTAGCTTACCATTCTCCATTTGGTCGATAAGTCTGAAACTTTCCATTTTCCCTTTGGTCGGTAAGTCCGAAACTTGCCATTTTCTCTTCATGGTCTGTAAGCCCGAAACTTACCATTCTCCCATTGGTCGGCAAGTCCAAAACTTGCCATTTTCCCTATGGTTGGTAAGTCCGTAACTTACCATTCTCCCTTTGGTCGATAAGTCTGAAACTTACTATTTTCTCTTTTCTCGGTAAGTCCGAAACTTGCCATTTTCCCTTCGTGGTCGGTAAGTCCGAAACTTACCATTATTCCTTTGGTCGGTAAGTCCAAATCTTGTCGTTTTCCCTATGGTCGGTAAGTTCGAAACTTACCAGTCTCCCTTCGGTGGACAAGTCCAAAACTTATCGTTCTCCCTTCTTGGTCGGTAAGTCTGAAACTTACCATTCAACTTTTGGTAAGTAAATCCAAAACATGCCATTTTTCCTTCTTGGTCGGTAACTCCGAAACATACCATTCTCCCTTAGTCAGTAAGTCCAAAACATACCATTCTCTCTTTGGTCAGGAAGTCCGAAACTTGCCATTCTCCCTTCTAGGTTGGTAAGTCTGAAACTTACCATTCTCCCTTTGGTCGAAAGACCGAAACTCGCCATTCTCTCTTCTTTGTCGCTATGTCCAAAACATACCATTCTTCTTTTGGTCAGTAATTCCTAAACTTGCCATTTTCCATTCTTGGTCATTAATTTCGAAACTTACCATTCTCCCTTTGGTCGGCAATTCTGAAACTTGCCATTTTACTTGCAATTTTCCCTTCATGGGTTGTAAGTCTGAAACTTACCATTCTCTATTTGGTCAGCGAGTCCAGAACTTGCCATTTTCCATTCATAGTCGATGTGTCCGAAACTTACCATTCTCCCATTGGTGGGTAAGTCTGAAACTTACTAATCTCCCATTGGCCTGAAAGTTCGAAACTTACCAATCTCCCTTTGGTTGGCAAGTCCGAAACTTGCCATTTTCCCTTCTTGGTCGGTAAGTCTGAAACTTACCATTCTCCCTTTGGTCGGTAAGTCTGAAACTTACCATTTTCCCTTTTGTTGGCAAGTCCTAAACTTGCCATTTTCCTTTCATGGTCGGTAAGTCCGAAACTTACTAATCTCCCTTTGGTCAATAAGTCCGAAAGTTTCCTTTTACCCTATGGTCGGTAAGTTCGAAACTTAGCATTCTCCCATTGGTCGGAAAGTCCAAAACTTGCCATTTTCCCTTCTTGGTTGGTTGGTCTGAAACTTACCATTCTCCATTTGGTCAGCAAATCCGAAACTTGCCATTTTTCTTTCTTAGTTGATGAGTCCCAAACTTACCATTCTCCCTTGGTCGGTATGTCCAAAACTTACCATTCTCTCTTTCTCGACATGTCTGCATTCACCCTTCTTGCTTGGTATGTCCAAAACTTACCATTCTCACTTTTGTCGGCAAGTCCGGAACATGCCATTTTCCCTTCTTTGTCGGTATGTCCGAAACTTACCATTCTCCCTTTGGTCGGCAAGTCCTAAACTTGCCATTTTCCCATCTTGGTTGGTAAGTCTGAAACTTACCATTCTCCCTGTGACCATGCCAGTGGAACCACTAGGGCGCGGTTCACCAAAACCTAACTCCGGTGTGCGGGAACACACTGGGAGGTCCGATACAGTCACGGCGAAAATGGTGAATCCGGAGGAAGAGACAAGACTCGGAAACACCAAAGGGAAGACAAAAGGATAAGGAAAGGAGTCGC
>JAMKQA010034260.1:0-19884 GCA_024699735.1 Posidonia australis | reverse complement strand
TTTTTCTGATATTTTGCTATGGATGTCATTTTGGGTTAATCATCTTATTTCAGGTTTCGAGAAAGAGGAGATGCAGCAATTTGTTGCAGCCATGTCCCCAACTCAAGTGGCTTCTCCTTCCCACCCTCCTACTCTGGCAACTTCAGGAGAGGCTGCCCAGGATACTTCGTCCCTTTGAACAGATGAAGCAGATCCTTCTGTTTCCTGATTTTGGAACTTATACTTTGATTATCCGTATCATTTTTGACTGAGGAACTGATAGAACATTACGCCTCAGGTCGATTTCTTTTGGTGGCCATTGTGCCCATAGTGGTGTAATACTCTCTGAACTTTGTATTTCTTAACTGACAATTAAGCCGAAGAAATATATGCCTATCTCAACTTATAACAAAAAAAAAAGAACTAGTCTTTTTTCGCCTTTCATGTTAGTAAAGTGTCAAAAGGTTAATGCTCAAAATGAGATCTAAACCAAACCTTATTTTGATCCACTTCCAAAATACCAACAAGTTTTCCATTGTACATCCTCAAACATTCGGAATATTTTCCTGTCTTCATGATGAATGACCTTAAGAAACAACTTTTACAAAGCAATCCAAAGATAACAAAATTATGATATATAGCGCACCTACATATTTTGCAATTAATACATCAAAGTGCACAAATGTAAACCTATGTCGAGTAAAAGATCACACCTCGGACATGATAAAACAAAATAGAATGTGTCATTTTTGTCTCAATATCTCATTAAACACTATATTATTCCTTATACATTTTTATATCAAAAATTATCTATATACACCCAATAAATCAATAATTGGACCATTATAAAGCCAAGCTAGTTTCAAACCCAATAATGTCACTAACTTACTTTGGTGGTTCTGAAAATACTTCTTCCTCTTCTTCTTTTGCTTCCACCTCCTTCTTCAAGCATCCATTCCCATGATATCCAAGTACTCCTCCTTTGCCTCACACATTGCTGAAGTGTTGCTACAACAAGTAATTAATGTATTGTTTCTTTACTAATAGCACTTAACGTTTGGTACGTACGAATGAGAATAAATTGGAATGGAATGAATCTTAGTGTAATAATCTACATCGCTTCAACCAAAAATCTATTAATCTAAATAAATTCAACATAATTAAATACTAAATTACAGAAAATTAAAGGCTAAATAATGTATCCACATTACCAGAAACCTGTAGTGAACGACTAGGAGACTCCAACTATATGTACTAGAAACTACAACTACTACTCATCTACATCTGCAACTGTAGACACCCCGATTTTAAAGTCACTTGGCAGCAGGATCTTCTAGATAATGCTCTAGTTGCGACCGCCAAAATCCTAACCCATTTAAGCCCGTATAAGCCCATTTAGGCCCATACTAGTCCATTATGACCTAATTAAAATTAAAACCAAACAAAACACTTTAAAACACTTAAAATCCAATTAATAAAAAAAACCGTAATTCAAGTCCAAATTAAGTAAAATTTACTTAAAATCTAATTAATCAAACAAAAACCCTAATTCAAGTCCAAATTAAATAAAATCCACTTAAAATCCAAATAATCAAACAAAAACCTTAATTCAAGTCCAAATTAAATAAGATCCACTTAGAATCCAATTAATCAAACAAAAACCCTAATTTAAGTCCAAATTAAATAAGATCCACATAGAATCCAATTAATCAAACAAAAATCCAAATTCAAGTCCAAATTAAATAAGATCCACTTAGAATCCAATTAATCAAACAAAAACCCTAATTCAAGTCCAAATTAAATAAAATCCACCTAAAATCCAATTAAAACCCAATTAATCAAGTGAAAATCCTAATTAAACTCAAAATCTTAATTAAAATTAAACTAGTTAAAACCCTAAAATTATTAAAACCCTAATTTAAAACCCTAATTAAACAAAACCAAAAATTTAAAGAATTAAAACCCAAAAATCCCTAAAAATCCCAAAACAAAAACCTAAACTAATTAAAAACCCAATTTAAAAACCAATTAAGTAAACCCTAAATCCCAAAATTAAAAATCAAATTTAAATCACAAAACCCTAATTTAAAACTTAAAAGAAAAACCCTAAATCCATAAAAATCCTAAAACACTAAAAACCTAATTTAAAGAAAAAACCAACTAATCAGAATTTTAAATAAAAACATAAAACATAAATAAAAAAGCCTAAATTAAAACCACAAAACCCAATTCAAATAAAAAAACTTAAAATTAAAACCCTAAAAAATCCTAAAATTTCCAAAACAAAAAAATCCCAAAACCCTAAGCCTATTCGCAGGCCCAATAAGCCCAATATCCCATTTAAACTCTCAATCAACAACTTTAGAAAAAGTCAAAAAAAATTCCGGCGAGCTCCTTATTCTCCAGCGACGACTCTGGTCAACCCCGAGATCTCCGAAGCGTATCCTCAACCTCCCCGTGATCTCCGACAAACGTCCCCAGCTCGCGCACTCGATCCTACGGCGCCCAGTGGCTGAGGAGGATGATCGACGGCCCTGTAGAGGTCCGCCGGAGTTTAAAACCTCACCGTCGAGCCTCCCCAACGGTAGTGGTTTTGGAGCCTTCCCCCAATGTGCTTCAGTCCACCCGAGAATCCCCAGCGATCCCCACATCCAAAAACCGCCTTCTGGAGCCCCTTTTCGCAATCAATAGCCCCCAGCTAGCGACACCGGAGGAGCCTTGCCGTCGAACGCCACCGGAGACCGCGCAAACAGCCAGCCAGGTATGCCTCCTTTCCCTTATATTTCAGCTCAATAGGCCTCGTAGGATCCCTTTGGGATCCCTGACTCAAGCTACGACGGAGAGCTCCCTCTCTGCCTGTCGTCGCCTCGCCTCTGGTGGTGGGTTCACCACCACCGGCGAGGCCTCAGGCCTCTTGATCTCAGGTGAGGTCCCCCTGGGCTTCTCCTCCCTCCTCCTATTCTCTCCTCCTTCTCTCTAGTCTCCCTCCGCTCCAAAGGAGCCCCTCCGACGTTCACAACCAGCCCCGTCATTGCTGCTGCCGTCGATCGTCGCCGCTGAAGCCACTGAGTGGGCAAACCACCATGGTCCTGCCCGACTCAACCAAGGCCACTAGAAGCCTCCCCGTGGACCACCGAGCGTCCCACGATAGCTGCTCGAGCGCTCTCGCCGCTGCAACGTCGTTCCCACCACTGTCACGATCACCGCCGGAGACCGTGAAGGGGTCGGGGGAACACCCCAGGCCACTCCAGCCATGCCCAAGTCTCCCCACAGCTCCGCCGTTCAGCCCCGGATCTCCTCCGACCTCCGCTGCAATGAGCCACTGCCTCCGAATGCGCCTCCGTGGAAATCCCCGTCACCAAAGAAGAACGTCGACTAGGGGGATCGACAGGACACTCCAGCCGTTGGGAGCTTGATCGTCGCCATTGGATCCCTTCCCCATCGCCCCCTCTAGCTTCTCCGTTCCTTAGATCTCCGATCAGTCGCCGGAGAGGCTCAGATGAACCTCCCAGGCCGTCGACGCCGACGATCTTCGAATCATCGGCGGTGACTGTTAATTCTGTTTTAATTTTATTTTTAAATCCTTTAACTTATTTAATTATTATATTTAAGTCTTTTTTCATTACATCTGGGTCCAAACATTTGTTTTTTAGTCCCTATAGTTTTAAACAAAATGTCAATTCTTTTATTATTTCTATAATTTTTTCATATGACCTCTTGCATATTTTCTTTTTTTAATTCCTAATACATTCATGCAGGTTTTATCACATCTAGGTCCCTAGAACCAGGATTTCTTTACACTTAAGTCCTAAACATTTGCAATTAGCCCTTGAAATCTTTTAAAATGAGTTTTTCTCTGTGAAATTTACATTCTGGACCTTGAAGGTTTTTAAAATCACACTGATCACCATTAAAATTAAGTTTTTATCACATTTAAGTCCTGAACAATTGCATTTAGCCTCTGAAATCTTTTAAAATGAATTTTCTCTAGGAAATTTGTAATCTAAGCCCTAAAAGATTTAAAAATCACACTGACTATCATAAAAAATGGATTTTTATCACATTTAAGTACTAAGCTTTTGCAATAAGTCCCAGAATTTTAAACAAATGGGTTTCTTCTTGGAAATTTTGCATGTTAACCCTGAGAGATTGCATAATTACATTGACCAGTATAAAAGCCCAAGTTTCATCACATTCAGGCCCTGAAATTTTGCACATAAACCCCTAAGTCCTTAATAAATAATTCCTAAGCACATACAATTTGCATATAGGTCCTTTGATTATTTCTAAATCCATCATTTAGGATTTTAAATGTTTTCTTGCATATTTTGGAATATTTTTCACTCATTGCATTTCACATTTTGCATTTAATCATAGATTCCATTTAAAAATCATGTTTTCACTGTGAATTGATCTTTAGTCTCACATTTTAATCACATTTGCACTTATGTCTGAATTTTGCACTTTAGACCTTGAATTTTTCAGAAATTACTCAAATGCAATTTTCACATCTCAGTGCCACATTGACATTGGATCTATCATCTGCATGTTAGAATGGAAGTCATGAATATATTTTTCATCCAGATCCTCATTCTTTTTGTGAATTTTGCATCTTGATCCTTATGCTTGTCCTTTATTGTGTTTACATCATTTTATTGTTTTTCTCCTCCATGTTTTCTTGCAAATAACATCTTCTAAACATTTGACACACATTTTGACAAGACTTAGATCATGCATCACTCCCATACATGTATTTATCACATCTGGCCAGGAAAATGACTAAATTGCCCCTGTGCCTCCAATTCATGAGCATGCATCTCAATTTTTGCACCCAACCTTCCATAGTCCTTGTCCAAGCCATTCCTTAGAATTTATACACATTTAGGCATTTATCCTTGCATTTTATATTATTTTTCATCACATTTGCGTATCAGTCCATCTCTATTTAGCGAGCTTGCATCTCATGCCGTTCTTTCGAGGATTTCTTTCTTCACTTTGCTTTCGGAGTCTCTCATCCAATATCCGATTTGATTTTCTCCTATATCTAGGATTTCTTTTAATTTGATTTGGATTTCATCGCCAGATGGCGTACACTAACTGACCAAAAGGCCCACATTGGCCCTTTTGTAGATTATTTCTCTCCTTTAATTTTCACAACTTTTCCATGATTCCGAGGACTTTGGTTGACCTTGCTTTTCACTCTCTTGATATTAGTATGGTTTTTTCGAACATTCTGTCCAAAAACATCGTCATTTTATGTGATTTTCTTCGCATGTCGTAGTTTGCCTGTTTCATGTGGGTTTTCTTCGTAATTTTCCTATTTAGATCTCCATGGTGTTTTCTACGCTTCTAATGATTTGAGTCTATTGTATTTCGATCCCTTTGACACTGATGCGATTTTATGAGTCATTCCTTACGAAAACATCGTCATTTTATGTGAATTTCTTCACATGTCCAACTTTGTCCGTTTTGCGTGGACTTCTTTGCAATTTTTCCATCTTGATTTTCGCAATGTTTTTCCCATAATTCTGATGACCGAAGTTGTTTGCATTATTGATTTTCTTGAGGTCTGTATGATTTTTCGAGCCTTTCTCGCCAAAAACCTCGTTATTTCATGTGATTTTCTTTGTTGTGTCATATTTTGTGATTTCGTCTTTTCATGTGGATTTCTTTGCAGTTTTCGCATACCATCTTGCACATCCATCCGGTTTTACCATGACATTCATATTAGCATGCTTTAAAACATGATCTAGGCTTAGCAAGCATTCATCCAACCTTTAGCAAGCGATTTAGACTAAAAAGACCAAGTTTCTCGAGCGTACGAGGGTGGCTAACACCTTCCTCGTGCATAATAGGAATCCTTACCCATCTTCTGGTTAGCATACATCTGGCCTTCGCATCTGTATCTCATGCATTCAGTCTTTTGTGGTTTTCCTCGTCTTTCCCTTAAAAGACTAGGTGGCGACTCCTTTTCTTTTTATTTCATCTTATTTTGCACATTTGCCATCTTGGCATGGCTGTGATCTCCTCCCTATGGCGCAACTACGAGCTGGACCCCCAGGCTGGCATGGTCACAGCAACTGAAACCACAAAAACACACGTGAGTGACTAGAAAAGTCACCCAACACGTACCTCATGGAAAAACACAAAAAACAAAACCAAGGCTTCCTTTTTAAATTATTTTATCTTTTCTTTTGAAGTCACAAGAACACTGGAACCATCCATAAAGCAAAACTAAGCCCTACTGGCCGAAACTACCAAAACACGGGCCATACTGGCCAAAACCTCAAGCACGGGCCATACTGATCAAAACCACTAGCACGGCCTTACTAGTCGAAAATCACAACTACATTGAGTCGTGTTACTCAACCTCAAACAACCAACTCTGACCACAAGCAGCCATCAAAATACATTGCACTGCTACAAACCTGCTACCCTGCGAGGAGCGAATTTGTCCTGAACTCCTCCCACCTAAATTAAAGATCCTCAAAGAGCTAACCCCACCTAAGAAAGTTGTCCTGTCACTCATGACGACACCAGAAGTGGAGTACATGCACTACCCGCACTAGCCAACACCCTAAGGTCCGCCCTCTCGGTGTTCTTCACTTGGTACCCAAACAATGAAAGTGTCATACCTCTACACTCGACGATACCTCGAGCCTCAATGCCTCGGTGATAACTGGAGTATCATACCTCTAGGTCCAAACGATACCTCAATCCGCAGACCTCAACTTGACCTCATGAACGATAATCTGGGAGTATCATATCTTTGAGACCCGACAAACACTTGCCTACGGTGTATTGGTCTCTGACCTCAACCTAAGCAACCAACCGAAAATGTTGTCACATTTCCTAGTTCAAGCAGTATGGCCTTACGGTATCTTGATCTACACACAAAAGCCACGGAAAACTCTTTTCCAAACAATATGTCGATTTCTTAAAAATCCTTTTCAAAATCATTTTCATGCACCCAAGATCTCTACAAAACGGTCATGTTAAAAAAGCATCATCAAAGCCACAATACATATAGCCATGATGATCCTCAGATCATGTCAACAAAACACATTTAAAGCCAATATTTGAAAAGCCCACAGCAAAACCACTTTAAAACAGAGCTAGCAAAGACCTGATTCAGTAAATCAAAATAGAATGGTCGACCGATCCTAACACAAGGCATTAATTCGACTGATCCAAAAACCCAATGGTCGGCCAATATCTCCGATCTGGCAGATCGAAATAGGTCAGTCGACTGAACCAGGTCCTAGGTCCACACCCAAGACCAAAACTGATAGACCGAACGGATTGGGTCCACTGAATTCTAAGTCAAAGGGACCCTTTGGGAGCAGAAACGACACACCGAACCATAACGATATGTCGAATTCTAATAACATAGAAAAACTGTCCGAGTCTTAAACCCAAACTTCACTCGAATTGGAAGTAAGGAGTGGTCTCACCATAAGCAACCACAAAATCCATGGAAATCAGAAAATGTTGGCTTGCAAGTCTACTACATACCGACACAAAAACCACCACGATCCATCAACCGTAGCTCAAGATATTAAAATCTGAAAGTCTAGAAACCCAAAACACAAGCACAGTGCAAGGCATGCATTAAATGGTAATAAATTCACCATAAATTCTCATAAAATTACGAAATCACTCCTAGGCATTAAATTCATGCAATTCTACTCATTTTTTAACATTTTTACATAATTTTTGAAGAGAAAGGATGGGATGTACACCTTACGACGATCTCCTGCACTTCCACCCAAACACCAGTCAATCCTCGAGCTCTCCAGCGATCCTCACGCTCCGACCGTCCACACAACTGCCACAAGTTCATCGCACCTTCGAGGAAGAAAATTGGAGCTCCTCTTGACTCGACCAAGCTCCCAAAGCTCCAACACTCTCTCTGCCTCACTCTGTCGATAGAGGAGAAGGGAGGAGGAGAAGGAAGGGAAGGGAAAAGGATGGAGGAGGGGCACAAGGGAGGGATGAAGGCTCCAAAGCTCACCCACTGCCTCGCTGTACTTGGAAAAGGAAGAGGAAGTGTAATGGGGAAGGAAGGCAGGTGGGTTGGCGACTAGTGGTGATTACACATGTGCACAACAAGCAAACAATATGCATGCACAACTGCGCATCCTAGCCACAACCATCCATTCCCGCATCAACCACATAAGAACATGAGGCAATCCACCCGTCACCACCTGCACGCCTCTACATAGGAGCACAAGCATAGTGCTTCTACAGAAGGACAAGGCATAGAATAAGCCAAATAATGAGGCCAAAGTATAAAATTACAGAATTACTAAAATGGCGTAGTGCTAGTAACACCTGCCTATAATAAAATTTATTAAAATTGTATATTTACAAATAAATAAATTTTCAAGTGTCACACCTAGAATAGAATAACTATGGAAATAGAATGGAATGAAGCAATTTTATTTTATGGTTGATTCGTAATTAAAAATTAGAGGAGAATTGATAGGTAATTTCTTTCCAATAAGAATCAGAAAGAAATGTCAAAAAAAATCCTTACTTTTTTGAGAAAAAATTAACATAACTTTCCTTAACCAAAAAGGTTTTTTTTTTCAAACACCTAAAATAAACAGGATATAATTTGTAGTACATTCATCACATAACATAGTTTCAAAGTCAACCAAAAAAATAATTATCAAATTTCACTATTAAGCATCACCCTTGCCCATTTATTAAGGGACTCCTTACTTGTGGCACAACAGTAGATCTTCACCTAAATTAAAAAGGAATTTCAAAAATACTTGAGGTAATTCATTGAAAGAACCAAATGACATCAGAAAAATGCTATATGATATCAAAAAAGTGTAATAGACAAAAAAAACGCATGTTGAGGACAAAAATATTACTCGATTCAGGTTTCCTTATATTCAAGTTTCCTTCCATAAACAAATTACTCACAAATTTGGTATCGTAGGTTGGAGGAAGCTTCTTCTTCTTCTTCTTCTTATTCTTCTAGCTCTTTACCGAGCAATGGTTAGAGTAGACCGAAGAAAACTGGAGAAGGAAGGATGGCTTGGAGGGCGAGGAGGGGGAGAAAGGAAGCACAGGTCTAAAGAGTTTGGAGGACGTAGGCTGGAGTAGTAGAAGTAGCTGAGGACGTAGGTTGAGTGTACATACAAGTTGTTTTTTTGTTAACGGTAAGCTATGATATATAAGTCCCTCGGGCAAACAAACCCAGGGAAAACAAGAGAGTACAAAATGTAATGTTTGATACAGTCCTCAAAAGTTGAACTGTCAATTCAAAAAATCATATCAGCCAACAGAAGCCATCAAATAAAGTTTTAATGTCCAAAAAATAGAATTTCCCAATAAGAAACGACTAACAGGGAGTTAGTCATCAATTGGATGGCCATCCACTGGAGCAGAGCAGAGTTTAGATGGATCTGCATCCCTACAGGTTGGTAAGCCAGTGGAAGTAAGCTCGACTTCGCAAGTTTGCTGGAAGGAAGTGATAGAGCAAAGGGCGTCATCCTTATCAAACCTGAAGCCATAGCATCTATGCAACCATGAATAAGAGAAATAATTTCATTTATACACATATTCGAATCTTTACAAACCCTTCTAAAAATGCGGTTATTTCTTTCCTTCCAAATAGCCTACAGAATGATTTGAAACAGAGTGTAACATCCTTTAGTAGACAGAGCAAGTTTGAGGAGAAGAGAATATGTAAACAGATCATCAATAGAAAACACAGCAGGGAAAAAAGATCCCTAAGTAAATACACTCCAAATGGAAATAGAAAAAGGACAATGTATGAATAAATGAGTAATAGTTTCTTTATTTGTATTGCAAAAAATACAATTTTCAAGACCAATCCAGCCTCTTTTACATAGATTTACCTTAGTCAATATTTTGTCATAGAGCACCAACTAATTATTGATGTACACTCAACTAATTATTTTAAGTCCATGAAACAAAAGTAGATCACCAAAAGGGCAAAAGAAAGAAAGAAAGAAAGAAATAATCCAAACGATGTAGAGTCAAATCACACGTACTTCAAATCATGATAAGCCAACATGCTTAACCGATATTTCCCTTTCTCGCAACAGAATCTTGCTCGTATATATCCATCCTCGCTTCCTCTAGCTCTTGCTCTTCGATCTTCACATTCTCATGTCCCTTGTGAAGCTCATGCATGATCGTCTACTGCCATGACTCTGCTTCACTGAGGTGCATGAGGCTGTGTTCCACCAGCAGCCCAAGCATGCAAAGGTTTCTCTGGCAAGCCATTCATTCTGTGGGGGTTGTGCCCTCCAAGCACAGTCCGGTAGTGCTCATGCTCCGGATGAAGCTCGTTTCTCACCGTCGCCCGGCCGATCCTTCCACATCTCTTCCAAATTCATCGGGTTTTGGACGACGGCCCGCATCCCACTAGCTTCCTAAATCACATACGTGCGGCATAACCTTCCTTCGGAAATTGGAAGGGATTAAGATCCGCAGGAACGTACAAAGATTTCATGGGAAATTCAATTACGTGATTGTAGTTCATCTGGATCCGCAGGAATAACCTTCCTTTGGAAATTGGAAGTTCGAGGCGCGAACTCAACTCGCTCTCCGTTGCACCATTTGGGATCCAGTGGATGACAAAATCTCTCCGAACTTGAAATGAAATCCCAAACTAGAAATCTCGCGTCAAACGCACCCTGACATTGTTCGCCAACCAGTTGCTAATGATCCCTCTCTTGTTCAAAATTTTTATGCCTCTGTGGAGATCATCTAATATGGTGCTCAGCTTGCAGAACCTGAACGATACAACCACAAGCTGAGCGCCATATTAGACACTTCACAGAGATGGCAGCCGATCAACAGAATAACAGGGATCCTTGACAGTTGTGCCCTACTTTCTTAGTTCACAATTTTATCAGGGACAAGCCTATTGGGTAAAAAAAAACTACTGCAAGGAATCGTTGAGGCCCAATTGTTCATTGGAGCAAGACCAGGAAACGTTCAAGGATTTATTTGTGGTTTTGTTGAATCGGTACGTGTCATTAGTTTATTTTCAGGAATTGTCAACTTCATTTCCAAGAAAGCTGCAACTTATTTATGCTTTATGGTTGGTACATCCAACAGTGACAAGAAGGTGAATCACAAAATACACAGATCAAATCAAAGGAAGCAAACCAATCACAGAAATAAACCAAATTACAAGACATAACATCTATGGATAGACTGCATAAACCGTACTTCTAGGATTTATAATCGACTAAACAGACACTTTCAAGATCTATATGATAGATGGCACTTCAGCTGAGCTTATTAGCCAGGGCCGACAAGAGCAAGAAGAAAAGCACGGTAATGGCGTGATGTCTCCGAATGGATGGCATCACCCAATGACTTGTGGTATTTCTTCTGGTATTCCATCTTTATGTATTGCATATCAATCTCAGTCCTGCTAACAACTATCCTTATGAGCATTGAGTCTTTTGTACCCATTCCTTTCATGGATTTGTGCAGCCTCTGAAATGATTCAGTGCTATGATTAGAAAAGGTTAAGTATCATGCGCACAACAAATATCTTACAGAATTAAGAACATTACAATTAACAACAATATATTGTCATAACACTTAATTACCACATTTAGACCGCAAATTAATAAAACACTTAATTATCACACATCATATGGGACTCACTTTATACCATCCATAAGTGTAATGTAAGCAACCTTGTCGTGCAAACATTCCAAGAAAAACCAAATATAACAGAGAAGTGGTTATTGCAAACAACATTCTTAACAATGGACATGTATAATGTTCAATACTAATATTTTAGCAGAATGATACCTTGGAAAAATATGCAGCAGGATTTGTAGCACATCGTAGAATTGTAAGAAGAGCAAATTCAAAATTTCCAGATGTTTCACGTTTCACAGCCTGCCAAGAGACGATAACAGTATAAGTTTCCTAGCAAAAATTTTCAGTTTCTCATTAAGCATCTAAATTGAGTCTTTTACATAACCTTTTCAAGTGAATTCCCATAGGTGCTATGGTAATAAGCCGCTACGGCTGCCAAATGTGCACTGCTTCTTGAGCAGAAAATGTTGATGAAAGTCATCTCATCAGTTCCCAGACGCTTTTCACCTGCCCTGTAAAGCTCCTTTCCATCATTCGTCACCATGACAGAATCAACTTGCGGCCCTTCATAGCGCATGGTGGTGACATATCCAAGAAGAAGCTACAACGCAGAAACCATTACCATACAATGATTCAAGCCTAGCTAAACATCTACTGAAATTCGAAGCAATATACACTTCCTTGACAAGCAGTAATTCCACAAGTACAGATTAAATTTTAAATTCAGATATTTGGATGAGTGATATGGTTAGTACATGAACTCACAACCGATAATGTAAAGATATATCTGCAGACATATATGGCTATGTAATTATCTAGGTGTACACATACTTGATATCACCAATTCCAGGGCCACAAAATTGAAAATGGACTACTTCAGTAGGGATGGTTGTGTATACTTGAGTCACTTTTACTCCAAATTCATCTGGGCCTATTAGTTTGCTTCTCCAGTACTGTCAGGTCGATATCATTGATGCTGTCAGGGGCTAACAGGATCTCCTTGAGTAGGCAATGACATACATTCTTTTATGTCGGTACCCAGCATTTCATTACTCAAAACTATCCTTATCATTTACTTGTAGTTTATTATACCATAGAACACTAGCTATAACATAAATTGATCAAATGATACAAAATTGCATGGAGCACTACAATATTTCATGAAGACCCTTTGATATCTTAGAATCAAATAATGATGGTATTACATGAACTAATTCCTCAATTTTATTTTGACATTTTATATATTGACATAGTTAAATTACAATTTTTGGGCATAACTATACCAAGAAAAATAGTATATTTTATATTTTATCTTTTTGTATCCATATCAATAAACAATGTGTAATTCTATATCTACTTTTTAGCTTGTGGGTGAGGTATTTATCAAAGGTCTATGCCTCCAAAGTTTCTTGTTATGTGGATATTATTACTCTTATGCTTAAAAGATTTGCATATACAGCGATACAACAGAAAGGTGATGTTGGCATGCATCACATTTCTAAATGTTGTACCAAGTCATTGATTATATCCTCGGTTTGCTTCCGAGTAAACCACATTCTCCACCCCCTGTGCAGGTCCTATCAATTTCTTTGAATTTCACTTCCATTCCTGAGAATGCACTTTGTCTGTTCTTTTTTGTACAATACTCGCAATAATTGATATACAACTTCCCGAAATATTGAAAATGCTTTCCCACTTTTTCTTCAAATATAAGTGGCCCCATTTTTATAAAAGCTTCCAAGCATGAATAATAACGCAACAAGGTTTCTTAGAGGGCATATAACATTATATTGATTATAACAATAATGTGATTACTATCCCTAAGGATGTAACTAGCAAGGGTTGAGAATAAATTCATAATTTGTTTCATAGACTCTTTTAAACCGAAGCTTTCAAAAGACTGCTTTGTGTGTAAAACAAATAAGACTACATGTCACCATAAAAATATTTCTTTAACATCAAGAAGAAAATTGGTATTAAAGAAAATACACAATAATCTGAAGAAGCAATAGAGAAACAACACATTTGGAAGTAAAAGATAAAAGGATTCCATCACCATCTATTATAAGGATGTAATAGCAAAAAGTAAATCATTTAGCAAAGAAAGATAAGATTGATTGAGAAATCACCAGTAAAAAACTTAATGCTGACATTTAGCTTTGTTGCATCATCATGAGACCAAGTGGTCACAACAATTCAACATGGCAAAGTTAAGAACTTCAAATTTTTGCCCTTCTTGAATGTGACTCATTAATTTGTGCAGTACCATTTATATAAGAGAAATTGCAATATATACAGATTAATCAAAAAAAAAATAAATTCAAATAGACTAGTATATTCTACATGTGCAAATCAGGCAATAAACACCCATAACATGAGTTTTAAGTTATGTTGCTCATGATATCATCTCATCTTCATTAGGCATATTGATTCTTTATCAGACTCCAGCATTTACATTCATCACAAACCAACTCTTTCTTCACATTTTGAGAACAAAAATAGAAGTGCACAAGCTTCACTTAAACATCTTCCTCTTATATACCGTCAAGAATAAAAGAGACAGAGCGAGAGAGAGAGAGAGAGAGAGAGAGAGAGAGAGGGAACCTTCCCAAGATCACCAGATGCTTGGTGTTGAATGTCATGCTCTAGGTAGTACCCAAATTTCGTGTGATACGCCTGCTTAAATACTTGTATCTGGGAAGGTGTCCGGGAACATATCACTTCAATAGCAGCTTGCAGATCAACAGTATCACGTAATGCCTCCTTAACTATTGTTGCATCACGTCCCGCTGGATCATTCATCCAAAGGAGAACTGCTTTCTGAGATACAAATATAAATGTTATAGACACAATTAACATGTGGAACAAATCAACATCCACGAAGAAATCTTGCCCAACTGTCTGACAAAAATGGCATTGACAATATATATAATTTATCCCTCTCATTTGAATATGATATAGTGAATATCAATGTACTTTTCTTTAAAGAAATTGAACTTAATCAGAACAATGGAAGGATCGATAAATGGAATAGGTAGTCCTTTCTTTTTAAGATTTCTAGATAAAATATAACATACATGAAAATAGTGTTACCACCAATAAAAAGAAACCCAAGCATGCCTAGGCATGACCAAATGCCTCCTAAAGCCAATCTGGGACAAGTAGCCAACTTAGATAAGCCTTAATAGTCACAAGGCAAAGACCATTATTTTTTCAAGGATACAGAAAGAGTCCCCAATAAAGTGGCAAAACTATAAGGTTGAGAGTTCTACAGCAGAACATTAAAAAAAACAAGTCAAATCATCATAGGGACTTATTTCTGTTGAGGAGTTAACAGAACATTAATTGTACCTCGAGATTGCCACTTAGCTCGGATAGCAGACGTTTACTTAACTCCTCAGAGTACATGGTTCTATATTCATGTTCGATAAGGGAGCGCTGTTGTGCATCACGGTGAGCAAGAATATTAACAACAGCTGCAGTGTCACAGCCAAATCCTGTAAAGCAAAGCCCATTAAATAGCACAAAAGGGTCAGCAATAAACATTTTGCGGAATCCAGTAGGACATAAAGCCACTTGAAACTAGAATTGCACTGACAATTATACTCCAATCATGTCAAAAGGAGATGATTCTATATGATGTCGGAAAAAGTTCAAGCCTTTAAATCACGAGTCAAACTTCCAATCTTGGAAAGTCCATTCTTTAAAGTTTAAACTTTAAAGTGCTCTCTTTTATCAGAATATTCCAGACACTAAGCAATTATATTAAGTATTTTTTGCCCATTACATTCAGAACTTACAGGTAATTGACTTGCATTAAGAATATGGCAAAATTCCAAAGCCTGATAGAAGCTAGAGTCCTGACTACTACTATTTGGATCATAGAAAAACGGCTGCAAGCACTGTAAGGTGAATGAGCTATCAGAAAATTGGTATTCATGTGGATGGAAAATAGTTGTTTTTCCCCTATATGTGGCAGGACGGATTTAAACCAGATCAATAAAGAAAAGTAATTTGAAATAGATTTGATTCAGATGATAGTGATTGCAGTATATCAAAGTTCAGAATGCATCATAGCATATCAGACATTGACGAGAGAGATTTCCCCTATATGCATCAAAGTTCAGAATGAATCATCGAAGCAAATTCGGCAAAGCACCCACAAATCATTGTTGGCTTGTCGACACAGGTATGGAAACTCATCAATATGCTAAAAAATGTCGTATCAGAATGAACAAATTCCAAGAACAAATATCCCAGATATTCCTTGAGAACTGGTTTTCATAATCGCTGGAACTAACCATTCTGGTTTCAATGAAATTACAAAGACATGCATACACCAAAAAGGCAGTTTCCGGTGCTCTAAACATGTTCTGAAAATGGGTTCTGCCCGTTAGAATCACCTACTCTAAAATAATTTTAAAGAAAACACATTTTCCCCAAAAAAAAGAAAAAGTTAACAAGATAATAAAATTCATCACCATCAACAACAATAACGGTACCTTTGAAGGCTTTGTGAAGATCGATTGCATCTTGCCGAGGTGAAGCCAGAACAGATGGTACGACTAGGGTAGACATTATCTCTATGACTCTATCTCACCCACTCAGGGCATGTTTGGTGAAAAAACCAACAATCAGATTTTTTTTTTTTCCCCTCCTTCGCTATGTGACTAATCATTATTCAATCCCCCCACTTTATTTATAGCGCAAGAAGTGCAAAAGAGAGTACAAACGGTAACCATCATCGTACACATCATCGTCACACGCGTTTATAGATTATATATAAAACGCTGTCTAACTTGCAAGCTTATCTCGCATTTTTGAAACTACTGGTAGTACTTGATAAGAAAGGAGAGAAGGGGTCAACAACCAACCACCGAAGGAGATGACGGTAGAGTTTGTTTGTAAGTTACAGGATCCAAAGATCCGCTTGCAGTTGATACTGTTAAGGATTCAACTATTCAAGGCTCTCATCTTCACCTCCAACCCCGGCGAAGAGCTCAAGCCCAACGTCTTCGACCAAATAGTCAACGTAGCAGCTAAGACCAGTAGCGAACCAGGCAATTTTATCAATATTCTATCCATCTATCTGTCTGTTAAAACCAGTCGACGACAATAACTGTTTTGGAATTAATAGAATGCAGAGGGAAAGAGGAGTCATAAGATGCACAGAATTTCCTAAAGTTCAGGAGGAATAGGGCAGGGAATGAAGCCTGCAAACTGCAAAGGGACATAAGCCTCTTTTTCCTGGTTAAAATTCTATCATAAAAAGCTCTAGCCAAAGTTTTCTTTTTAAATTTACCTTGAAAGGGACATAAGCCTTCCAGAGGTATTTTGAGAACTTACTTCTCGAGCAACCATCATTAATGAATTGTAACAAGACTCAACTGTACAAAACCTGAAGATGTGAAGTTCCAAGTTCCAACAATGGTGATAGGGTTTAGCTGCTCAGTAAGAGAGGGGAAGTGAGTAAAAGAGTATTTTAGATCGATATTAAAGAGTCGTGCCTTTTTGGCAAACGATATTAAAGAGATTAACGAAGAAGTCTCTTGGAGTTTGTTGGACGTAGAGAGGAAATAAATGATCTTATCTTGGCAAGCGCAAGTAGGTTAGGGAAGGCCCAGCAAGCCCAAAGCCTGGCCATTTGCTTTCCAAAAGTGGACTCTCTTGCCATTCCCAATATGGAGATTACAGCCTGCATTTATGAATAAAATTTTTCTCACTTCATTCCAAAATGGGAAAAATTTGCTAGTATTTTTTGTTAATAAATAAAACCACTTTATCTATCATTGCTAAAAAATTTATAATTTCACTTCATTTGTCCTCTTTGTTAATTAATATGTTCCAACTGAACTTGCCTTTAACAGCCCATATTTTGCAAATTTCAGCGTGATGTTTTAAGTTTGGATGTTTCTTTCTTTTTCTTCGATTATTTATTTATTTATTTTAAAGTTCTACATTTATTGAGATTCAAATCCCATAACCTAAGTAGTAGTTGTGTACCAAATGAATTACGCTTATCCATATTTTTCTTGGACTTGCCTAGGAAGTAGGGTTGGTAATGGATCGGGTTTAGAGTTTAGACTCAAGAGTCGTGGGTCTGGACTCATAAAGTATGAGTCTAGGTCTTGAAAATGAGATCCATGGATTCATAGACCCAGATCCGCTCATTTATTGGATCGGGTCTGGGTCTAAAATACTCAGACCTGTGGATCCGATTTATATATAATATATTATAAGTTAAATATAAAGACTAATATATGATATTTACACTATATATATAATATATATTACTCTACTCTTAAATCTCATTCTCTTTAAAGTCCAAAATTTATGTGGTGTATGCACATTGACGGAGAATTGTTGTATTGACATTGACAAAATTGGTTTGTTAAAGTTGGATATATTTATTTATGTGTTGTTTAACTATCAATGGTTTATGATATTGTTCATGTTATATATTTATTTATAGTAGTATTTTATTCATGATATATGTGTATTGATAGAGAATTATTTAATACATTTATTTACAATATTTTCAGTTTAATTAAAAATCTAGTTTTTTCAAAACAATGAAAATAGGTTGAAGAACCCATTAGACCCAAGATCCAGACCCAGACCCCTAATTTTAGAACCCAGACCTAGACCTAGACCCATGAAATAAGATGGACCTAGGTCTAGGTATAGATAGATCTAATCCAGATCTGACCTGTTGTCACCCCTACTAGGAAGGAAGCATGTTTCATTTTCCTTTCTTTTTTTTTTACCTCAAGTCGCGGGTGGATACACATGTACAATTGACCACCGTGAAAGTTTGCAAAAAGTCATGTAGTTTCACATATTCACACATTATGCACGTTTAAAAAAATATATAATTTTGTTCCAAACTAATTTAACTCAATTGCACTAGTCTATTGGTGTAGCCACTGGCTCAAAATCTTCATCAATTTAATCTAATACCCAATCTACTGTACTCATCATGTACACTCTCTTTTCTTATACTACCAGTGATCTAGTTTATGTATGAACACAAGGATATTGTAGTCTGCAGGGCATCGATTGTAGGTGATTTATAGTTTAGATTTTGCTATGCTTTAGAAAATTGAAACCTTATAGATTAAATGAAATACTATAATATAGATGTCTACAAGTCTTATTGTGGTCTACTGACTATCATAAATTCTTTATCCAACGATCCAATGTTTTAGCAATTTTTCTATCTTTAAACTTACATGTTTTATTCAATGGTGAAAAAACTCCATAACTTGTGAAGTCAAGATATGTTCTAGCGAGTGGATTAAAGGAATGTATATTTAGATTTTTACCCTCGTAAACTTAAAAAAGAAAAGAAAAGGAGGTTTGTTGAAGGCAACTAACAATCTATTTTTACGTTATATGTTAGTTATCACTATTATGTTATTCGATTTACCAAGGTTAGTATTTGAAAGTATATTGGGTCCTAAATTTATAATTATCATTGACTAATTTTTTTTTAAAAAATATCATTCTAACATCTAAAAGTAAATTTTCAAAGTTTTTCTCACCATGTTATATTTTTACGTTCAATTCTTTAATTCAATAAAAATAAGGGGTCTTTCATAATGTTTTTTTTTTTTGAAATTGGTATTCTGTTTTTTATATATTCCAAAAGCATAACCACACATAAAAGTCAAAGTGTAGGGAAAATATTACAGTTTCGCAGTTCCAACTGGTAAGGAGCAGAGAGTCAAAGTATTGAGGCTTAAAAATATTACAGAACGAAAAGAAAGTATGTGAGTAAATAAGTTAACAGTGACCAACAAGAATTTAGCCAATTAAAGGGGATTGTCGTCCAAAAGAGCAGGGGTGGACACAATTTCATCCCCAGCATGCTGCTCAGTATTTGCAGCCATAGGATCAATATCCATGCCTCTATTGTGCTGAAAGGAAGTAAAGGATTGCAGCATCTCTTTTTTTTCAAAACATGCACTTAAACACTCAATCCAGCAAAGAGTCAAAGATATAATATCATTAACAATCATACAGTTATTTCTGATAATACCCCTAAAAATTTTATTGTTCCTTTCCTTCCAAATAGACCAAAAGAATATTTGCACAAAGGTATGAGAACCTATAACAAGCATATCAAATTTTAACACAAGCGGCATATTAAATAAGTCTGCTATAGATAGGATATCAGGGTACAAGGGGGAAATTACAAAGGCATTCCATATAGAGTAAGTAAATGGACAAAATAGGAAGAGATGCAATACAGATTCAGTATTGTTATTACAAAAAATACATAAAGTGGGACCA
>JAMKQA010034259.1:0-21312 GCA_024699735.1 Posidonia australis | reverse complement strand
GAGATTTGAATAGGAACTGTTTGTATGATCGTGTTATTGTTTTGATCACATTCTTGTTGTGTGTTAATTGGTTTTATGTTTACAAGGATGTTGTGTTGTGTTTTAGTTAAATTCGTGAAAGTTTGCCTGGAAAATCTTATTTAGTTTCTAGTAAAAGTTTTTGAAGATTATCAAGTTCAAAGTTATTATTAATAAAAAAAGAAGACAAAAAAGTGCTGGTCATTCTATAACAATGAAGGATGTTTGGAAACTGTTTGGATAATTGTATTACTGTTTTGTTTTTTTTTCCATATTAAAATATATGAAGCAATTAGTTTGTTGTGATAATTGGTTTTTTGTTTATAGGGATGGTTTGTTATGTTTTTGTTTGCATTAATTTAGTATTACCATTACTATTTGTAGTATCATGATATTGTTTAATTAGGTTACATCAACATAGAGATTTGAATAGGAACTGTTTGTATGATCGTGTTATTGTTTTGATCACAATCTTGTGTGTTAATTGGCTTTCTGTTTGCAGGGGCATTGTGTTCTGTTTTTGTTTGTATTAATTTAGTATTACTATTACCATTTGTAATATTGTGTTACTGTTTGATTGGGATACAAAAATATAGAGATTGATTAGGAACTGTTTGATTAGGATACAACAATATAGAGATCAATTAGAAATTGTTGGTATTACCGAGACAACTATGATGTATTGCTGATATAGTATTACTAATTTAGTGTCATACAATAATGAAACAGTAATAAGAAATGGTATTCAACATTTCAATTTAGTATTACTGATGTATAAGAAAATTCAGGTAGTGATTGTTTTATATTGGGGTCTTGGGTAAACGTTGTTAATGGATTGGATGTTTCGACGATGATGGGGGCTAGTGTAAGAGACACATCGTGGGGTTTGATGGCAGCATACGTTCAATTGTTTCATTTTTCATAGCTTGGACACATATATGTATGTCCTTATTAAAATCCAACACCACCACAAAACCACCACATCGAAGGAGAAATCCCAGCAGAGTGGGTTAGTCAAGGGTGTTTCAGATGTCACAAGAATGATGAAAGAACAAAAGCAAGCTCTTCCTCTTTTTCGTTTCTTATTTTGCAAAATCAACTTGGAAGATGGGTTATCTATTGTAATATTTGTTTAGAAGAGAGAATGAAGAAATTGGATATGACCCCTGTCTTTTGGTAAAGGTGCAACCTTACCCAGATATAAAATCAAGGACACACCAGTCACGTTCGTCACATACCTCACCTCTTCCTGAGTCCAAACACAAGTCCCTCTCTTCGGTGGAGTCCTCATGGTCTAGTCGCATGGGAGGGTGGAGGAGGGAGAGTTCCTCGTGTGGCTCACAGTGGCCCTCATTGCCCACCTCTTCGACGTGCTTTCCAACACCTAGGTCGTCGTCGATGATGACCCCTCAATATGTACTGTTGCCCCTATAACATTTCACTAATCACCATCACACCTTTAAAAATCAACAAAAGAAGAAAAAAACCCAACAACAAGAAGAACAAACGGAAGCAAACCCTTGAGCTCCCAGGAGGAGGTGGATAAGTGGTGCTAGGGGGCAATTGTGACGGAAACGGTGGTAGAGGCCATTTCTTCTTGAGTATATGTTCTCTTCCTCCTTTGCCTTTGCGAGTTGTGGGATTTGTTATAGTTTCTGTGGATTTTGGTCCCAAAAAGGAGTAGGCGGATAAATACATGAGAGGTGGTGACGTTGCGTGTGGGTATTGCTGCAACCAAGAAGGGTGTGGCTGATCTTTGGCTTGGGAGCCGATAGTGCATCAGTAGAGGGGTGTGGCTCTTGCAGTCAATAGGGGGAGGTGACGTCACGTGGGGTGGGGGGTGGAGAGTGCGTGGTTGTGTGGTTGGTTTGAGAGTTTTTAGGGTTAAATCGTCCGTGATTCTTGGAAAATAAGTTCTGGTAAATTTGAATTTCAAAAGAAAGCTGGTTTTTATGTTTTAGGTGGTATTTGGTTTTGATGATTTGATATTGATGGATGGTCAAAACCTAATCTTATCTAAGGGGTGTTTTGAGGGAAGGTGTGATAGATCTATACTCTCTCTCTCTCTCTCTCTCTCTCTAATCTTGTACTTTTTGGTTTTACAAATGCAATTAGATTTCTCTTCAATCCACAAGTCACTCTCAGGAGACTACTTAGTTCACTCATTTCACTAGTTTCACCTTTTGGTAGATTCAATATCGTAACTGTGATTGTTTATAAAATTTTTCACTGTTTCTGTTACTTTTTTAGCCTGTTCTGTCTCCAATTCACTATTCCTTGATATCTCATGTACAAGGGATCATTCTTTGGTGGTTTGCTCCTAACTAGAGAAAAAAAACTACTAAGCATATTGTGGCATTGAGTTTGCAAGGCACTGGTCATACTTAGAAAACATGGTTTTTTACTGTTTTTCTCTATGATATTACTACAGTGAATAAGTTCTCCCTTTAGGTGTTTTTCCCATTTCTCTCTTTTCCCCACCCATTCTTTCCCCTATTTATCTCTTTTAGCTCTCTTCTTCCTTTATTCCATATGCAATGGTTCTTTCCAGCTCCTTCTAGAGTTTATTTTTGGATGTTTTATCAATAAGGTGGTTGATGGCATCATACCGTTTTCATAAAAGGAATTTAGAGCAAAAATAATGTGTGCTAGGGATATGGGAATGTCTAGACATAACTTGCCATGCCTTTCAAGAAGCTCTGCTTGTTGAGTTTTTTTATTGGGGTCCTGTTGCCGTGCCTTTCTAGATATAACTTGCCGTGCTTTTCAAGAAGCCCTGCTTGTTGAGCATTTTTTTTGGGGTCCTGTTACCGTTTTCACATACACTGAATTGGTTCTTCAAACGAAATATCAGAATTGATTGTTAATTTTGCTCATATAGGGTGCTGACAAATAAAGCTGTTGAGGCAAATGATGGAAAGCCACTACCTCTTATCCAGAAAGCTTTTATTGGTTTGACCGCTGGAGCAATCGGAGCATGCTTCGGAAATCCAGCTGATTTGGCTCTCATTCGCATGCAAGCTGATGCAACCTTGCCTGTTGCACAACGTCGAAACTACACAAATGCCTTTCAAGCACTTTTTCGGATTATTGCTGATGAAGGAGTTCTTGCACTGTGGAAGGGTGCAGGCCCTACTGTAACGAGAGCAATGGCATTAAATATGGGCATGCTTGCCTCATATGATCAAAGTATTGAATTTTTCAGGGATTCACTTGGTTTAGGCGAATACAGCACAGTTGTTGGTAAGATATCAAAATGGCTTTATATAAGCTGCTTTCTGTAAGTAGATATATTTTTTATTATTTCTTTGTTAGAATGTGGAAACTTCCATTTTTCACAATGGTTATGGTTCTTATTTCTTATGTTCTTCACCTTGGTTTCTGATTCAATTGTTTAAATATCATGGAACTACAAAATTTATTACTGTCCCATCTCCTGCATGGGTGCTTCCTATTTCCTTTAGGTGTTGGTGGTCCCCTTGGATGACTAAGTATTGCCTTGCCCTTGCTTTGAACATCTAGGATGTAAATGGATTTGTACTTTTTTATAAAGTTTACCTTGTTATTTTTTATATACACCATGTGCTTGTTATGTGTTATATCATTCCTCTTTCACATAGAAGAATATGTTACTTTTTGAAGTTTATTTGTATTTATGTGTTTTGAGTGTCTTAATATCGACCCAGAATAGGTGGTTAATTATTTTATATGATCTCGTATAATTAATGAATTCTTTTACTGAGTTAGAAGATAGAACTATTTTATGATATCTCTTGTTAGTTTTTGAACCCTAAAAATATCAACTTACATGAGTATATTTGTGCAAACATAGTCTGGTTTTGGCACCTAGGCATCGCATAGGAGATTGAGGTGATGCCTGATATTCAAGGTGCTCTAGCCAATTACTTGGTTGCCTTGCCGCCTTATTATCAACCTTTGGTTGATGCTTCTAGTGTATCCTAGGCCTTTTAAATTGTTAATTATCAACCTTTAGTTTGATGCTTCTAATCCATCCTAAGTCTTTTTAAATTGTTAATCCAGTCATGAAAAGTTGCCAACAACAAAATTATTATAATTCCATTATGTGGACTTATCAATATTTCCATTATTATTGTTATCATAGATGTAATGGTACATGGCATGCATGAATTTTGTCACTATTAATGGTACACCTTGAAATGGACTTCTGCGTCTCTCACAAAGTGAGGGATATTCTTCTGTTCGAAGATGCACCCTCTTTTCTGGATTCATCTATGACAATAGTCTGGGCAAATGAATAATTTCAGCCTTCATGGTTTGTATATGTTTTCCTGATACTGCTAGTGGCATTCAATAAATGAAAAGCTTATTCTTTTGAATATATTTCTCTTTCCAGGTGCTAGTGCTGTGTCTGGATTTTTCGCATCAGCTTGCAGTTTACCTTTTGATTATGTGAAGACACAAATACAAAAGATGCAGCCTGATGCCAATGGCAAATATCCATACACTGGATCCTTGGATTGTGTGCTGAAAACAGTGAAAAGTGGTGGACCTTTTAAACTATACACTGGATTTCCCGTCTATTGTGTGAGGATTGCACCACACGTCATGGTAATGTTAAATATTCTCCTTTCAAAAAAATCTATTCGAGATATACCTTTCAGTTACTTGGACTTACTGGTGTATGAATTTGTTCTTTGCAGATGACATGGATATTCTTGAACCAAATCCAGAAGTTAGAGAAACTTGCAGGATTGTAGTAGTTTTACTTTGGATTTGCTTTTGGAATCATGATTCGGAGATTCTGAGAATAAAACATTACATTTTTCCAAGCTCACTCTAGACAGGTTTTTTTGTGTTCAATCTGCAATTGAGCCACATTACTTTTCAGATTTCCCGTCGCAACAATGGATAGATGTGTAATAATTTTTTGATCCCCATAATTCAGAACCTCCCGAACAGACCTTGTACCTTGTTTTTGTATTAGGTGATCATTAGGCCGGGCCTTTAGACCTATTTGAGTTCCCAGTCTGACTATATCTCACCATTATATACCATTTGATTTCTTCGTGCAGGTTGTATTGTCTATTATGACTTACTAAACAAGTCTAGTTAAGGCATCTGCTTGCATATGCTATTAGACTTGTTAATTTTTGACACCATATGAACACGACATGATATGATTGTATTTAGGTTTACTTTTATCTTGTGTATTTATTTTTTCTATCTGGTAGATACGATTATTAAATGGGTCGTTTTCATGTTTTTTTTAAAAAATCTAATAAATATACGATTAGTATACGTTAGTTGTATACAAATTGTAACTTTTATTATTTTGAATAGTAGATGTTTATGATATTGATATATGGAATAATGGAATTTGTAAAATATTGTTAAATGATTGGTTTAATGATTTATTGATTTGTCTTTGATTTTTTTACGTATACAAAATGTATAAATGTTAAATGTATATTAAACGTGTAAGTTTGTATTAAACGTGTAATTGTGTAATAAATGTGTGTTCGTGTTAATTAGATCGTTATTGTGTTGAAATGACATGATTTACTTAAACGTGTACTTAACGGGTTTATAGACAATTCGTATTTGAATTTAGTATTAGATACATAATAATTAAATGAGTTGTGTTTAAGTTTAATATATATACGTAGTATATATATTTATACACCACGATAGATTATGATCCATTTAGGTTTATATGCTATTAAATGGTTTTGCTATTTAATGTAGGTGGGTTTCTTTATAACATTTTTACTGAAGTGTTATTACGAAGAGTGTTTTCCCCCTCTATTTGGTGATGCAATCAATTGGCCGATCAAGCATCGTTAACTGGAGGATTTCAATTTACTTTCAATTGAAGGAATATCAACAGATAATATTGCTTGACTTTCAATTACCACTAAAAGTAAGTGATACATAAATTTTAATAATAAATCTAATTTAATGTAGGTACTCATCTGGGTTGAGAGTTTTATAAGCAACCACGTAAAATATGCACTTAATGGAAATAATTAAAGAATAACATGAGTCAAATTCTTAATTGAAAAACAAATATGATCTGTTGAGAGAACTAATTAAACTATTGAAATTAAAATGTTCTTTGATGGTTTATATGATGAATACATTTTTTTTATTTTCTTCATAAAAATTATGAAAATAAAAGAAAAATTTGTGAAACTAAACATTATGTCGATTTTAGCTCGAAAGCGATATCGAATTTGAGTTAGGATTTTGACAATTAGGTTGTAGGTGATATGGGCCTAGCGTCCTAACGAGGACTTGAGGGTCCATGCCCATGAAAAATCGAACCTTAGAATCAGAAACCACCCTTTACTCGAGGCCTACCTGTGGCCTACACTAATCCTACATTGAGGTACTCGAGGTCGAAGTTTGCAAAGGTCTTATTGAAGTCCGACCTGTGGCCTACACTAATCCTACATTGTATCTAAATAGACTAGGTCTAGGCTAGACCTAAGTACAATCTAGTTTTCAAATTTAATGGTAATGGTTGTTACAAATTTGTAGCTAAGAAACGTTGATGTTGTACTAGAGACGTATATCCCGTTGTTTTACATAGTAGAGATCATATGCATACTTTGATTTGACTGTGGAGAGTGTCGAAGTTATCATCATGTTGAGGATGGGGAGAGAGTACGGGAAAATGACCAAGAGAGATCATGAGACGTGAGAGAGAGAGAGAGAGGAATATGTGTGTGAAAGAAATAGATTTTCATTAGATAATTAGATTTTGATTAGGGTTTTAAGTGATTTAGGAATTATTATTATTACTTGCATTTGAATTATAAGTTACTATTTTGTAAGTACTAGGGCTTGTTAAATCCTAAATGCTCCATCCAAACATGGTCCCAAATAAACTGGGTTGTGTATGGAGTTGGGCCCAAATTGGTTGAAAGTCTGAAGGTGTGATTTGAAATCTTGTCCAAGACCAAGTCAGGACTCAAAGTCCATGGACTAATCCGCTTCATTTATAGTCCTTGTAAATACCATAAGAAGGGGATGTCAGATCCCAACTACAACAGTTTCTTGCGAAGCCTAGGGGAGGGCAACTAGAAGTTCAATAGCCTATTGAGAAAGCCAGAAACGTTGGACATTGATCAAGGGCGCATATTCTCACTCGATTGGATGATCGACCAGGCGCCCGTGCAATGTGTCATGAGATCTACCATTCCACGTTCCCATCTCACCTACACCAAACCTGTGGTTACAAATGCCCCAGAGGATATAGGCTTGGTTATGTAGTCACTCTCACTTCTATCAGAAAAACTTTATTTCAGCCCTCATTTGGCAAAGTGACCTGTCCCAATCAAATGGTTTTCCAAGTTGAATAGGTGTACCAACTCAACACGTTGAATTGTTGAATGCCGAATAGGTCTATTAATTACATAGATTTTTAAAAAAAATTGCTTAGCATCTAAATGAACTCATTGTTAGACAATTATTTGCATCCAATAAATCTCCTTCAGAAATAGTGACCTTGCTCTCCATGCTCGATCATCTCCTTCTTAAACTACGTTTAGGAATGACAAAACAGTAACATGACCCAATACTAATAATAAACAGGTTTAAGGCCTTCAATAATTAGAAATGGAGAAACAACCAAAACAAATTCAAGTAATACGATATCACCTGGCTGTTCATGGAGGAAATCCCCAGCAAATAATTTTTTTCTGTTCGACTGCTTCAACTAAAACGGAAACGGAAAACCATACATATGTTAAAAAGCATTGAAAAACAAAAGAAATAGACAATAACAACCAGTGCATTTCAACAGACATGGAAAAACAAAGAAACCCGAAGTAAAATAAATGATCGAGTAATATAAACACGCCATTAACCTTGCTGTCTGTGGCTTGAAGCAAAAGATACAGCCCAATAACAAAGCTTCTGTCAAGAACAAAGCCGTTCAAGCTTCAGTTGAGAACAATGCCTGTTTCTGTTCCAGCGATTTTCTTTGATCCCTCGGGTACAAAAACAGAGTTCACATACCAATGAAACCGTTCGTACGATGATGGCATCAGAAAATAACACCCTCCGTGTGTATCTTGCAACCTCTACGGTTGGGCTACATGTGATCAGTTGTTCTCGTGAGTCGTGATCATAAGTGGTAATTTTTGATAACAGAACTATTTTTTTTTTCTTAAAAAGAAAGAGTCCATAATCACATATTTATGCATTGTTCTTGATATTTTGTGAGCTACGAATAAATGAGAAGTGATTATTTCAGCGGCGTGGTATTTTGAGTAATAAGGTTTTGAGCGTTGGGGAGGGTATAAATTCGCCCCCAACTGCAACAATAATTACATGTCGTCCTTTTGGTCTCCTACACTTCTGTTTGTTTTTTTTTTTTTTCTATTAACGATTTAGATATTTAGTATTTCATCGATTTAAAGGTCAGATAAGAAACAATGTCAAAGTGTAAATATTACAAAGCTTCAGACATAACAGTCATAATAAAGTCTCAAAATTATCACCAAAGGTGGAGCAAATATAATTGTAACACAAATTTTTTCTTCAGTGAAAAGGCCAACATCACTCTTCCAAATACTCCATGGGATTCTGAGATTCATCTCTAGATGGAATTCTTGATGAGGAAGGAATAGAAGGGGGAATGGAAGACTCCACAGGTTGTGAAGCCATGGCAGAGACAAATTGCAACATATCCTCCTTCTCAAAACTTGTAACAAGATTTTCTACCCAGAAATTCATCAGAGAAATGATATCGTTAATGATCAAAGAGCATGATCTAATTGAATTGCGAAAAATCCTATTATTCCTTTCTTTCCAAATCAACCAGAGAATGATTTGAAGTAACAAAGTCCACCCAGAATAAGGTAAATCAAATTTGAGATGTGGGGCAGACAGAAATAAATCGAGACCAGAAAGAAATCCCAAATATCCCTTGCAAATGAGCAATTTAAAAACAGATGATTATTGTTTTCACTATGTGCATAACAAAATGTGCATAATGGAATCCCAGACTAAGCTCTTTTTAGTAAGTTTTCTTTTGTTAAATTCTTATTCTTAATAACTAACATGAGAAAAGCTTGATTTTTAAAGGAGTATAACTCTCCCAGATGCTTTTATAAAAAACATTACGAAGACTCCCATCATTAAAAATTTTGTAGGCTGCCTTCCCAGAAAAGGGACAATGGTTGGGAGGTAACCAGTTGAAGTTATCATCACTGGTTCCCAAATTTAAGGATTGCATAATGTTAACAAAACATTCCAGTTGAGATTGAAGCAGTGTGGGGTTAATTGAATAATAGTGAGCTAAATTGAACAATCTATTAAAATCTGTATGAAACAGATCCAAAGTTGCTCTTACAGATGCTTTTTTAAATCTGGCTGCACTGTATAATTCAGGTAAAGAGGAGTTAAAAAGAGTATCATTATACCATTTTTGATTCCAGAATATAGTATTTATACCATTACCAACAGTAGCAGTAGTAAAGTAGTTAAAAAATTAAAGCCTTGTTTAATATGGCTCCACATGGGGGACCAAATAGAAGTAGAAGAATTCAGTATTGCTCCAGGACCCCTGTACAAGTATCTAGCCCTAAGAATAAGTTTCCAAACAGGGCTGAATTGATTAGAGAAAAATTGCCAAATTAACTTGATCTTTAGAGCTGCACTGAAATTTCTCAGATTAATTATTCCCCAACCATTTTTTTTTTTAGATCTACAAATGTTAGACCACTTGATTAAGTGCATCCTTTTATGATTAGGGGATAGTGAGTTCCATAAAAATTTACTCCTTAGATTATTTATTTTTTCTCTATCTTTAAGGGCATGTGAAGGACCGACATATAATATGTAGGGATTGCTGATAATACAGCATTAACTAAGACTAATCTGCCCCCTAAAGACAAATGTCTGGCCTTCCAAGAGGAGAGTTTCTTAGTAACTTTCTCTATCACAGAGGCCCAACTGTTAGCATTGGCTTTTTTAAAATGTAAAGGCAATCCTAGATAGGTGATAGGGAGATCAACCTTCTCACACCCCATAACATCACAAGAAGATAACAGATCATCCTGAGAAACCCCCACTCCAGTGAGTGATGATTTTTGGAAATTAATTTTTAGACCAGAGCATGTCTGAAAGCAGCATAATATTCTTTTGATATTAATCATATTCTCAATATTATCAGGCAGAAAGAGTAGAGTGTCATCTGCATATTGCAGATTGACTAAGGAGGGACCTTCATTGGGAAAACTAATCCCAGAAATTAAGTTATTTCTCTTAGCTGCCTGCAACATGGCATTCAAAACATTTGAAGCTATAATAAACAATATGGGGGATAGGGGATCACCCTGTCTTAACCCATTAGATGCCCCAAAAAAACTTTAGGAGATCCATTGATCAGGACAGAGAACTTTGCAGAAGTTATACACATACGGATCCAAGAAATCCACTTGTCCCCAAAACCCATTCCAGATAGAGAGTCTAACAGAAAATTCCAATTAATGTTATCAAATGCTTTTTCAAAGTCTATTTTCAGTATATAACCCTTGGTGTTAGAGGATCTCATAAAATGTAGGGTTTCCTACGCAACAAGGAAGCAGTCCGTAATGGATCTCCTTGCCAGAAATGTACTCTGAGATGCATCAATGACAGTGTTCAAAACAGGAGCCAGCCTAGAAGCCAATGTTTTTGTGATGATTTTGTATAGACTGTTAACTAGACTAATGGGTCTAAAATCCTGGATCCTAATGGCATCCAGTTTTTTGGGAATAAGTGCTATAAAGGTCTGATTTATTGAAGAAAGAAAATCAGGATCATTAGAAGAATGAAAGGATTGGAAGATATTTATTATTTCTGGTTTCAGTAAATCCCAGAAATGCTGGAAAAAAATAGAGGGAATCCATCAGGACCTGGTGATTTATCCTCATCTAGATGGAACACACTTGCTCTTATTTCATCTTCCTTAAAGGAGAACTCTAACTGTTCAGGAAAGGGGATTTTAACTGGGATTAGGGTATCCCAGCTAAAAGTTATATGAGGACTGAGACCCTTATTGAAAAGCTTTGTAAAATGATTCTCAATTTCTCTGCAAATCTCCAAATGGGATATGCTTACATAGTTATTAATAAATAGAGAAGAGATGTTATTAGTCCTCCTATGACATTTAACCATGTTATGAAAGAAGGAGGTGTTCAAATCCCCTTCCTTCAACCATTGGATTCTAGATTTTTGCCTCCAGTACACCTCTTGTTCTTTAAGAAGATCAAGATGTTCTAATCTCCAGGCCTTTTTTTGAGCCCAATTAATATTATCAGAATGTTCAGCTTGGCTATCCATATCCTGAATTTGAGCTTCTATAATTCTGAGTCTTTTAGCTCTAATAGCTTTAATAGGAGCAATCCATCACTTGAGTAATGTTTTCAAATTCTTCAGCTTAAAACTAAACTCAGAAACAGGAGAAGACATAGAAAGAGGATAACCATTCTGCTACCAGGACTCCTTAATTACTTGTTCAAATCCTTCAAAAGAAAACCAGGATTTATAGAATCTGAAGGGGGGGAGGGGGGCCCAATTAGGGGCCAAGGTATTAACCAGGATTAGAATGTGATCCAAAATAATCCTGGCTTTGCCAGAGCACATTGCATCAGGGAATTTCCCTGACCAACCTGGGGAAACTAAAAAACGATCAAGCTTAACTAATGTAGGGTTATCTTGAAAGTTTGACCAGGTGAAGGAGAAATTGTTTGGGGAAAGATCATTCAGAGAATTCTGATCAATGAATTCATTGAATCTATCCATATGAGTAGTGCTATTAATGTGGAGGGAATGCTCACTAGGAAACCTAATCACATTAAAGTCACCCCCCAAAAGCCATGTGTTATTAACAAGTGTACTGATATGGTGTATTCTTCAATAAAGATTGGTTTCAGGCTATGGTCACAAGGACCATAGACCCCAGTGAGCCACCATACCAGATTAGAATCTAAACTTTCAAAGTTAATAGAAAGGCTTAAACAGGAAGGAATGCATCTGATAGCCTTAAAAAGCCTGCTATCCCATCCAATAAGTAGACCCCCTGAGGCACCTATAGAGGGGACCGAAGACCAGGCATTTATTTTTTTCCTCCTAGAAGCCTTAAAAACCCTTCAGAGTACTCATTCTTCTTAGTTTCACTGACAATAATGATATCACATTTGTTAGATACAATAAATTCTTTTAATTCTCTCCTCTTATGCCCAGACCCCAAGCCTTTAATATTCCAAGTTGCTATAATCATAAAAAAATTAATGAGCTAAACAGAAGGTCCCATCCAGTCAGAGGATGCAATAGGATCTTCTAAATTAACATACTCTATTCCCTGATCCTTCCTGACTAGATTGAAGAAGGCAATAGATTCTTCTTTTGAGGACAATGAGATACCAATGTTCTCACAAAATGATTGAAAATGGTCATAGGAGTCCCATCTCAAAGGATCCACTTGGTTAATCTCAGAATTGACAGGAAAAACCATATTGAAGGCATGTAAATCAAGGGAACTATTAGAGGTAGAGCTATGACTAAAATCATTATCATAGTCAATAAATGTATGAAGAGCATTACCTGGTGCATGCACAGGTGTAGGAGGCCTTGAGGAAGACTTCTCAAAGGTGGTAGTACCCAAATCCTCTTGGTCCAGATAGTCATAAATTGCCATAACTTTTTTGAATTTTGCCAGAGAAAGATTTCTGGCCCTGATATCTGTTTCCACCCAAGTGGAAGCAACATTGGGGTGGTCTGTAATAGTTCTCTGAGGGGGAGGGATAGGGGTACCAACCAGGGAAGGGGAAGTTGCTATTGTTATTCCAGGAGTTGAAGGGGTTGGAAGAATTCCAACAGAGAAATGAGTAGAAGACTGAGGGGGAGGGGGAGGAGTGAAAGCAGGTCTCATCCAGACATTTTTCCCAGTTTTGTGCTGAGTTTTGGGTGCAGAGGGGTTCTTTCCACTGTTAGTACCTCACCAACCTTTGTTACTTTTGAAAGATTTCCTAACAGGTTGCAAGTTCCTGGAAGAGGAGGGCTGAGATGTTTGCTTAGGCCATGCTGGGAAGGACTTTTGTGGGGGGGGGGGAGGGGAAGAGGGGGCATAGGTCCCAACTGAGCTTGTATTTGATCGGGTAAACTGTTTTCCCATAAGCAAAGAATCTAACATCTGGGATCTCCTTACCAGGAAATATCTTAATCCTTACCCTAGAAAACCCCAAAAATTTGACTCTGTCTATGGAGAGATCTACTTCCAGCAGATCTGAAAAATATGAAACCAATCTGTGGAATACTTCTGCGCACCAAAGGTGATGGGGGATCCCTTCCACCCAGATCCAGGTCCCCTCCTCCTTCAGGGAAGGAACTGCATTGGAACTAGGCGTCCAATGAAAAAACGAGGCGGAGAGAGATTGGAGAAAGGATCCAAAACGACTTAGTATATCGTTTTTAATCTTAATAGACGGAAATTTTAATAAAAATTTCCCTGGAGAGAAGTCAGAAACCTCTACTTTGACATGTAGAGGCCAGTTATTAAGAATGTGCTGCGATAGAGTGTCGGAAGAAAGAAGTGAGGAATGATCAGTGACAATAGCACAGCGAGAATAATGTATTGTGAGGTCACAGGAGGCATCAGAGGGGTAGATAACGATGGGGTTTTGAGGTGAGAAACCAGCCATAGTAGAGTGAGATCTGGGCTCCTAAAAGAAATTGCAAATAGCTATAGAATGAGTAGATGCTTTACATCTATAACAAGCACCAATAAATCTACAGTTGCTTTTAACATGACCACGCAAACCACACTTGAAACAACGTCCGTTATCACGACAGAAGCGTACTAGAGGGGAAGGAACTTTTTTCTTCTTCTCCACCAGCGTCCACTCAGGAAAACCAGCCTTAGAGACGGCAGCACTATCAAATGAGTTCTCAATAGAGGAAGAAGAGTGAAGAGCGGCAAAACGCGAGCCACCACACAAATTCTCAGTCTCACCAGTAAAGTGGTCAGAAGAAATCTCTGTTGCAGAGATTTCTGACGGAAAAAACGACGGAATAATAATATTATCTGGGGAAGAGGAGAAGTTTCCATTCCTGGGCAGAAAAGCCACCTTAGCATTAATGCCAGAAAAGACAGGAGAAGAGCAGGAGGCAGAGATGTTAAGCACGTCGTCTGACGCGCGAATAACCGAGGGCCCCACCGAATCAATGGGTAGAGAAAAAGCATGAGAATTATCGTAATTAATCTTGGAATTACCATAAAAACCCCCAACATTACGTTTATAAATATTAATCACCTCATTAAAATCGGGGGGAGAATACCGAGAATACCCCCACACGGAACACGAGGCGTCAGAGAAACTTGGCTTCTCTATCACGCAGCTCCTTGAACCAGGAACCCCGCTCCGACGGCTCACCGGCGGGAGAGAGATCGCCGGTGCCAAGGGGGAAAAATGGGGTCTATACTAACAGAAGGTAGAAAATCTGAGCAGATATCTCCAAGGGATCGAGAAAAAAAATCCCCAAATCGGATCTAGAAACTAAATCCGCAGCAAAAATAACCGGAAAACCATGTGAAGAAGAAGAAATATGCTCAAAAATCACCGAACCATAAGCAGCAAAAATACCCGAGCACAATGAGCATGAAACCACCGAGTACAACCAGATTGGCGACAGATATTTGCTAAAATAAAAACAATCCACAATAATATCCACTGCAAACTTAGAATAGAATCTCAAGCAAGAAATAGGGCCGTATTTAACCAACAAAAGGCCGAATCCAGACGATCGGGGATCGTCCAAGGTGGATCTACCCCGAAGGGATCAAGGTGGAGAAGGGGAAGCTTTCCTCCGACCATAGGAGTCAGATCGGAGATCTGGAAGAGAAGAAGCAGCTTTCCTCTTCCGACTTCCCTGGACAGGAGCCGTCGGAGAAGAGGGGGAGGGGGGGAAGATATTACCAACAGACGGCGCACTTTGATGGGCGAGGGGCTCGCAGAGAGAACCTCAACTACCAGATCTGCCTTGCGCGAACGGAGGTTATAGGGCGATGGATTGGCATCGCGGCGACCGTAGGGTTTGCGACGGCCAGTTGCCATAGGGTTTCGCGGGGGTTAATCGCACAGAGCTAGGGTGCAGAGCAAAACACACTTTTTCGCGAGAAGGTGATTGGTGATGTTATGGTGTTGCTATGGTGTTTTTTTTCTCTTTCTGTTTTGTGGATTTTCTTGTGTTTGCGTGACAATCTTATTTAGTTTTCCAGTTGGATTTTCAGGGTTTTCCTAGATCTACAATTAATGAGATCTTAGGGCTAGAAGTTTTCCTTTTGTATTTTTCTTTCTGTAGATCAATCAATTTTACTAAGGGATATATGAGTTCAATTTGTTTTTTCTACAGATCAACCTTACGGTGGTTTGATTTTTTGTCTAAGTTAAAGGAGATCATTTGGATTGTTTTCGTGAGATTTTTGGTAATGAGATGTTCTCTTTTTTTTTTTTGAAAGGGTGGAGGAGTCCTAACTATTCCATCAAAGCATTTCTCAAATTAGTAATACATTCTGGACCTGCTGACTGCTGACTGAGAGAAATGAGCTTTTAAACAATAAAGTTCTTATAGCCAAAACATGTGCACATTCATTTTCTTTCTTGGGAGAAAACTTAAGCCAGCTCATGAATTCACTCCGCAGCGCCCAGCATTCTGCAGTGACACCACAGACCTCCCAATGAAGAATAGCAGAAGTGGGATTGAGTTGATGGATGAATTCCAAACAATCACTCTCTACAATAACCTTGCCTCACACTTTATTTAAGGTTGCATTTGGAAATGTTTTTTCTTACGTAATTTATTAAGAAAAATTGGTTTTTTGTTAATTTGTATTTTTTTTAACTTTTATGGAGGTAAAAAAAAATTGTTTAGTTTATATGTCTAATAAGTACTTATGAGTTAATCAAAGGACTATATTATCCTTATCATTACCGTCAACTGCAGCCTACTCGTTGTCGAATCGTCGTCGTCCATCGTCGTTGACTACCACCACAATCGTTGCTTGTCGCATCTACCGTTGCCATCTTCGTCGGCCACTATTGCTGCCATCGTTGTCGGCCACTACTACCGTAGTCGTCGTCGTCATTAGCTACCACCGCTGCTGTTATGAGTTATTGGCCACCACCATTGCAGCCGTCGTTGGTTGCTATCACCATTGTCGTCGTAGGCCACCATTGCTGCTGCCGCCGTCGTCACCAGCCACCATCACCATCGTCGTCACTGGCTACAACCACCATCACCGTCACCAACTACTACCATCGTTGCCGTTATTGGCTACTACTACTGCCATCGTGGGTCATCAGCCACCATCACCACCGTTGTTGTCGACTATCACCACCACCATCGCCATAGGCTACCATCGCTGCTGCCGTCGTTGCCGGCCACCACCACCATCGTCGTCGTCGGCCACCACCTTCGCCACCGTTGTCGCTAGCCACCATAGCCACTGCCGTTACTGGCAATAATAAAAATCACCGTTATTGGTCACCACCACCACTGTTATCGTCGGCCATTACTACTTTCATCGTCATTGATCACTATCACTGCTACTGTTGTCTGTCACCAGCATCGTCGCTATCATCGGCTTCCATCACTGCCGTCGTGGGTCATCAACTACCACCACCAATGTCGTCGTTGGCCACCACCATCATAGTCATCGGCCACCACAACCACTGTCGTCGTTGGCTACCACCTCTGTCATCGTCATCGACCACTGCAACCACCACTGTCGCCAGCCATCACTACTGTCGCTGTTGTCGGTTGTCACCACTACCATCGTCATCGGCCATCACAACGACAACCGTCATCGGCCACCACCATCGTCGTCGTCGTCAGCCACCACTACCACTATAGTCGCCAGCCACCACCACCATCACCGTCGTCGTCAGCCACCACCACCATTGCCATCGTGTCTTAGTTCATGTTGTAATTACAATCAGCTTTTAAGGATATCATTGGAAAAACTATGGCTAATATTCATAACTTTTCAAAAAGCTAACATCCAATAACTTTTTTAAAGAGCTAACATCCATTAACTTTTTTAAAAAGCTACATCAATAGCTTAAAATGAACTAAAAAGTTATAGGTAGCTTTTTTGGAAAAGTTCGATATGTTGGCTTGTTTGGAAATGTTTATTAGACAATAAGCGCTTAACGCAATAAGCTAGTGTAAAAATGTATTTCCAAACACTACCTAAAGTTCATTTAGTAAAGTTTCAACTTTTGACCTAAGTGTCGAAACTAACTTTTGGTTAAAAACAGTTATACCTTAGCTTCTGAAAATGTGATGGAATTATTGTTCCAATAGTTACATATTCCTAAGAAACTGATTGTATATGGTAGAACTGTTAGATCATTGTAGCTTCTGAGGAAAAATTATATACTCAAAAGTTATTCAAACGTTTTACCAAACGGACTGTAAAACAAACTGAATCACTTGTAAAATTGCAATAGCTTCCTTAAGAATTGATGAGTGTGGTGGGCCAAAGGAGCTGTAAGAAGCGACATGTTTACCCTGTTAATCACTAGTCACCAAAGTCACAATATGGTCTTATCTGTTCTCATTCCATCTCGCTAATCAGATACCAATATCTTCATTTAAGGCCTCCAAGTATCCACAATCAGTTAAATCCCATACAACTTTACTATAATAGTAGTTCACAAACACATGAACATTTAAGGCCTCCAAGTATCCACAATCAGTTAAATCCCATACGACTTTACACACAACGGACACCAATCATCGTTCCTAATGGCTTGTTTAAAAAGCTTGGACTTTAGTGGGAGGGTATCATTTATACACCTTCAAATAAATATCTTCACCCAAAGGTAACAATCCATATTCTCCTTTTAAAAGCCTCCAAAGGAATATAAATTGATGAATACCACCATTAGAGTTATTGACATTCAAATCTTGCTCCCGAAAACAAGCATATGCTGACTAAGTACTGTAATTTTCTTCCTTAGTAGGCAACCAAATAATTCTGTCAGCATTGTCACTAAACTCTCCCATAATCATGTGTAATATTGCCTCTACCTCCACCATGTTAAAAAGCTCTTTGATAAGATTCACATTCCACATTCTAGTGCCATTGACAAAAGGATCATTAACAGTTTGGGGAACAACATTACTCTCAAGAGGAGGTAAAAATTAAAGTTATGTACTCATCTAACCAAAATCTGTGACTCACATCTTCTACCTTCCACCGTAAATGTTTGACTATAACTTATTTAATGCTTAAAATTGCTTTCCAAGTGGAAGAGCACCAATCCTTTCTATTGTATGATAGGTTATATGGAACTTATTCGATATCGTCATGTTGTCGATCTTTGATGCAAAAACATTCCTCATAAGTATCTCCACAGTAACTACCTCTGCTCCTATGAAGGGAGCCTCTCAAAACAAAAGCAAAAGAACTAGAAGAATTGTTATGTGGTTATATGTTGAAACCTTAAAGGAATGTTTTTTTTATAGTACATTCCATAGCTGTGTTATAATATCCCTCATACAACACTTAATCTAATATGTCTCACAATTGAGCTAGTCTACTAATCAAGTTGGTTAAGTTACATAAGTTGAACTTTGGATTTAAGTCTAACAATCTCCCATTTGACTTATCCAACTTACTTTATGCTAAACAAAATGTTATGTGGAGTAACCACTTTCCAATTGTTTAACAAGACATATTAACAATCATTCAAAAATTAACACCTCTCATAGATTTTAGTCATAGCAGTAACACATTATCAAAATGTATTTCTCTTTCATGTATTAAGATATCTAAGATTGAAGTTACAATTGAATACTTTATGTGGTAATCAACACTTTATGAATAAATTTATAATTGTTATGACAATAAAAGTAAAGTTTATTTTATTTAATTTATCCAATGATAAAACAATAGTTCAATATTTAAACAAATAAGAACTACTTAAGAGAAATCATCAAACAAATGTGATATCATATTGTACATCAATGTCTAAACTATTAAAACAAAACCTTAAAGGAACTAACTAAACCCATCTTAAGCACATGTTCAATGTAAGTACTGGGAGAAAATGCCTTTATAAGAGGATCAACTAGTATTGAATTAGTTTTAATTTGCTCAATAGATACCAAATGATTTCTAACTCTCTCCTTTACAAGCAAGAACTTGATCTTCATATACTTGTATGCACTAGAGCTCTTGTTGTTATTAGAAAATTTAACTACCACTTCATTACCACAGTCTATCTTTATAGGTTTCTCTACAGAGCTCATGACTCTTAAGTATGTGATAAAGTTACGTATTCAAATAACTTGTGAAGATGCCACCGTATAGCAAGCTACATGCTCAGCATCCGTAGTGAACAACAACTGTCTTTAGTTTGGTACTAGACCATGAAATAGTTCCTTTAATAAGTAATATATCTAGAAGTGGATTTTCTAGTATCAACACATCGAGCAAAATCTGAGTTAGAGAATCCTATGGCCTCTAGTTGATCTGATCGTCTGTATGTCAGCATGAGATCTTTAGTTCCTTGCAGATATCTCAAAACTTTCTTTGCAGCTTGTCAATATAAAAGTTTTGGAACATCTTGATATCTTTCTAGATATCTAGTGACAAAAGCTAGATTTGATCTAATATATGATTGTGTGTAGTTGAAATACCCAACAAATGCAGCATATGATTTATCCTTCATTGCAAGTCTTTCTCAATCCAATTGAAGTCCTTGCAGTTTTCTTAGTTTATCATTCTTTACAATCAATGCCTTATCAGGAGCATAATTTTTCATTGAAAACCTCTTTAATACATTTGATATGTAAGACTTCTGAGATAGCTCGAGTATGCCTAGAGATTTGTTATGGTTAATTTCTATTCCATTAACATCATGAGTTTCACCCATGTCCTTCATATCAAAGTTGTTAGATAGAAAATCTTTAGTCTTCTTGTAACGACTCCCAAGTTGCTACTACCAAACCTAGCTACAAATTTTCATTTAATTATTTGTTTTATCTTTATTATTAACTAACAATTACACTAATGATGTAGCTAAGGCTAAGTAATCTCAATAGGAAATAGAACTAATAAACAACAGAAATAAACTAAACTAACACTCACCTGGATCCCTGATGTGTGGTGGCGTGACTCCTCCTACATGCACTAGCAACCAGCAACTACTATCCTGCACCTGCCAAAACACAAAAGCAAAGCACAGGTGAGTGACCACTCAACGGTCACCCAGCACGCACCCCACCTATAACTTGATAACTTATGCCGAGGGCAACCAAGCACAGACATCACACCCGAATGCCGACAAACCAAAAAGGCAATCTACCGACGCCCAACACACAAGCATTGGCATCCCTCTTGGATGCCGCAACACCAAACCAGGAAGTCTACCACTGTCTGGCAGGCCACAAAACCACAAAACTATGCCTTTAAAACCATTCTTTTCTTTTTCTTTGCAAAACCATGTGCGTGCACTTTTAAAACCTTTTATGCATGCCCGAGAAAGCTACTCTCGCTAATTCAAGCCCAAAACAACACCAAAAGCACAACTACAGAGACTGCTCTGTACAACATGGTCCCCTCTGGATTCAAACACACACCAAGCTACAGAGCCTCTACTCCCAAAACAACGGAGCCACTACTCCTAGATACTGCGCCTCAACAGGCACCAAAACCACAGCCTCCAATAGGCCTAGAGCCTGATTTTCCAAACCAAGACTCCGCACGAACACGAGTACACACAGTGTGTCAAACTGCCCGACGCCAAGCAGACAACACTAGCCACAAGCAGTCCACTGAGGAGCGACCACGGTGTCTGCACTACCACAACGTGCCACCCTGTGCAAGAGCCACATCGTCCTGCGATTCTCCCGCATCCCTCAACAAAGCCAACCCCTCCTTGGGAAGACAGTCCTATCTCTCAGGACGCTACTAGCTACGGGACGCTCGTCCCACATGCACTGGCTACCACAGGATATGCCTCCTCACGGCGCCCTCCACACGGTGCTTAAGATGGAGTCTCATACCTCCACACCTGTAACACCAGTAAAATTCATTTTGTAATTATTTACATTTTATGAATTTTATTTCCTGGACAGGTGTTACTGTTCCGAAGCCTATTGTGTGGTTTTGTGCTTTTGGGCTTGGGCCTCGTGGGCTGGCTTCTATTTGCGTGTCCCTGTGCGTGGTTTGGCACTGTGCATTGTGGCACTGTGCTTGTGGGGCCCGCTTGGGTGTGGGTTGGTGGTTGAGGCTTGCAGTTGGCCTCG